>VXBC01008376.1:1437-19272 GCA_013399945.1 Ploceus nigricollis | reverse complement strand
TGTCCTGTCACCCCAGGACATTATGTCAAGACATGTTTTAACATGATGATAGAGCCTTGTCTACAGTAGTTGGTTATATAATTTAAGTAAAAATTAAGAATTTTCACATAAAACCTTAGGGTAATAAGTCGTATAGATAGCTGTGTGCATTAGAAATTATAGACAGAACGAAAGAAAAACCCCATCTCTTTTATTTTCAGAACAGATGGCGTCTGTTCTGTCCTTTGCAAAGCTTTTATTCTTTTATCTAAAAACTTATGCAAACTTCGAAATAGAAGTTTCGAGATGATTCCTATGGAAGCTGCCCTGAATTTTGTTTTCTATATTCGTAAGGTGATTTTTTATTAAGAGGCAGCATAGAATATCCTTACTGTAATAAAAAAAAAATGTAGTCATTATATCTTTGAAACTGGATTATTAAGTGTTTTAGGTCCTAATTGTGGGTCTTTTACTTTTGCTGCGTACCAAAAGAGGTTTTGTCCAAATAATTTAAGAAGACTGGGTAGATACAAAACCAGTTATAGTTTTGCTGATGCTTTTGTTTGTTTCATTGCTAATCTGGATTGTATGCAATTCAAGGGCGGAACTGCTTAAATGGTGCCTTCCTTCAGGTTTAAGATTTTAGTATGGAACATATTAACTGTTCTGTTCTGAAAATTCGTCTGAATGCAGCATTTGTCTTCTTTGAATCCACTCATATGACTTCTCTAATTATTTCTTGAAATAAGCAGGCTAATTTTAGTCTCTTTGAAAAGGTATTACATTGAGTGGCATGGCATGCTTTCTCATCTATGAAAATAAGGCCTGATGCATTTTATATTGCCACTGAACTTTGAGGTTTCTTTTTTTAAAACATGAGTCTGTGGTATCTTTATTTTTCACCAGCATGTGTCTTGTGTTCTAGAAATAGTTGCACTGTTTAATGGCTCCATACTTGGTAAATATTTCAGTGGGTCTTTGGTAGAAAGAAACTGTATGTCCCATTTAAAGAGGAAGAAAAAGAAAGCAGAGAAAAGAAAAGGTATTATATTTACTGAAAGCTGCAGGCAAATAACATTTTGAAAGGTATTCTACATTCTTTCTTTTCCTTAAAAAAAACCAAAAAAGCTCTCGTGAATCTTCCACTAAAGAAGTGAAACACTATTTCATTTATGTCATAAAGTAGGAATATTCTTTCCAATAAATTAATGATTAATGTGCTTTTGTGGTAACTATCAAGAACAATGTTTTTGTGATCTCTGTGATGAGACCCTGACTGGAGTGCTGCATCCTGTTCTGGGGCCCTCAATATAAGAAGGACCTGATACTCCAGGAGCAAGTCCAGAGGCCACAAGGTTGATAAGAGGAGTGGAGCACTTCCCCTATGAAGACAGGCTGAGAAAGTTGTGGCTGTTCTGCCTGGAGAAGAGAATGTTGTGTGGAGACCTGACTTCAACCTTCCAGTCTCTGAGAGGGCCTGCAGGGAAGCCAGAGAGGGACTGTTCATCAGAAACTGTAGTGATAGGACATGGGGGAAACAGCTTAAAACTGAGGGTAGGTTTTGATTAGATTTTAGGAGTAAATTCCTTATTGTGAGGGTGATGAGGCACTGGGTTGCCAAGAGAAGCTGTGGATGCTCCATCCCTGAAAGTGTTTAAGGCCAGGTTGGAAGGGGCTTTGAGCAGCCTGGTGCATTGGAAGGTGACCTGCCTATGGCAGCAGGGTCAGAACTAGGTGACCTTTGAGGTCACTTTCAACCCAAACCATTCTGGGATTCACGCAGAAGGAAGAAATAATAACCATTCTGGGATTCAGGCAGAAGGAAGAAATAATACGGGTATTGGACAGCATCCTGTATTTTTAATTAAATATAAAGTGTGTAGGAACAGGGCATAGTTTACTTCTCCAGGGCTCAACGTGTTTACATTTGTTCTCTGTTGAATGCTGCTTGTCTACTATTGACATGAATCTGAGGGCAGCTTGTTAGAAAATACTAACCTTACTCATGTTGGAAGATATTAACTGTGTTAATGGCATTTTCCTAGAGATGAGTTTCAAAAACAAGGATGGGACAAAAGAGTCTTAATAGAGGTGTGCTAGGCAGGACCTTTGACTTGGTGAAGAAACCTGCTCTGTCTCTGGGGGCTCATTGTGCAGGCAACTGAGGCACTGTTGACTTTCTCAGCTGTGCTGTGAGGTCAGTAGGTTGTTTGCTTGCTGTCTGCAGAACCTCACAGAGATTCAGTCTCACAACATGCAATGCTTTGCTGTCCTGAATGTGATGGGGAAGCCTGTTGGCAAAGGAATAAGTGTCTTTTTGAATACATAGCTGGCAATCAGGCAGTAAAAATCATGTCGGTTTTCATTTTGTGGAATTAAGAGTTTCAAGACTGATGATAGAAAATACACTTCAGATTCTGGCATACAGCAGTAGCTGAATTTTAAAAATAGAACAAAAACTAATCCCTTTGAAAGAAAGGATCATGAATGAGATTACAGTTTTATCAAAACAAATATAAAAGAAATATTTTCTATGCTTAGTATTCTAACTTGATAAGGATTTTTTCCAAGGTATCTATTGCTATTTAACTGTTTGTCATATGTGTAAAATTTTGTTATGTGTCTGATAAGAAATTTTTCAAAAGCAGTTGCTATTGTATAAGGAGCTACAGTTCATCCATTTCTTCAGTTTTCATCCCAAATAAGAAAAGGAAATGAAAGAATATTAGGAAATAGATTTGTCTGTGTTAAAACAACGATCAACTACAATCGAAGTACAATATAAGAAGTTCATGTTCGGTGCCTGTAAATAAATGGAATGTGTATGCTTCTGCCTCTGCCTCTTAGGGAGCAGCATCAGCAGCATCTTTTTCAGAGAATTAAGCCTGAAATTCCAAACAGGGAGCAATAAAGTTCTTCAGTCAGTTGCAGTCCCAGGAAAAGGGTTGTAGTTTACCATCACCAGTTAGGTCCTTTCTCTTTCTTTGCTGCATGTAGCTAGAGGTATTCCTGAGATGAACATCTTTTCACTTGCAGTTTGTCTTCACACTTTTGCAGTTCATAGAGTAGGAGTCCAATAACCCATGTTCTACAATAGCATGTTTCTGGCATTATATCCACCATAGCAGGAAACGGAGCAGAAGCAGCAGCTGGCTGCTCACCATTAACTAGGAGCTTGTGTGCCGTACTTTGTCCATCACGGGGAGATTGCGTTCCTATGCCCTTACCCTACAGGCACGTCCTTTCTCAAGGCGGGGACAAATGTAAATGTGTTCAGTGGTATGTTGGGCATTGTGGGCCTATCTAGTCAAGCCTTCAGGTCACGCTGAGTAAAGGTACTTGTGCCTTTTAACTCCCAAGTGATATCTACCAGCCCTTTGTATTAGTCTTAAATAGCCTCATGTGTCAAATGGCAGAAGGTGTCTGTGTTTAAACAGATAAATCCTCTTGCCCCTTCTCTGTACAGTCAGGAAAGTCACATTCTTGCAGAACTGGTTGCAGGGTTTTTCCACCCGCTCTGGGGAGCTGGCTACCTAGGAGGATGAAGAAATACAGGTAAGTAGGGGAGTGTACCTTCTTTACAGGCAGCTGTTGCTCAAGAGGTTGTGTAGGTTTATGCATTGAATAGTGATGGCATAAAAGGTGTAAATGTTTTGGGAATAGAAGCCACTACTCTCTTCCCTGCTGGAAGGAACATGCCCGTCCCACTCAGTTCTTGACTCCTAATGTCAAGGACATTGCTGATGTGTATTTTCTTCTGCTCATTTGCAATTACTTTTAGGTTTTCAGGAGCACGCTAAGTTCTGTTATATTTAAAAATAATTTCTTGTATATTTTGAAGCCTTTTTGTAATCAAAAAAAAAAATACTGAATTAGTTGCTTGATAACATGCTCAGCTAAGCAGTAAGCAAGCAAAATACCTCTCAGTAAATGTACTCTACAATTCAGCAAATTTCCTGTGCAGTTCCTTTAGCTAAGTCACTTTCCTGTTCTTTTCCAATGTTATCCAAAATAAATTTTGTTCTTTTACAGTGTTATCCAAGATAAATTTTGTGGTATCATCAACGTTTCAGTGGAAGGACTGAACGATGTTATGACTGAAGATTCTGAAACAGGAACATACAAAGAGTAAGCGGAAAATCTAATTTAAACAAGGTTTAACAGTAGCAGTATTGTTTTATATGAAGTATTTTCATTTGAAAAATCTGCACATTTAAGACATGCTTGTTAGAGATCTATTTTCTCAAGAGTGAGTGTTTTAAGAAGACATGAAACTTGGTCTTAAAAGAAAATATTTGCAATGGGGAAATAGGTGTTAAAATGACAGTATAATTTTATATTGTTCATTAAGTTATCTATTAAATGATCTCTTAAAACATTCATATGCTTAGATTTGCTTTTTGCTTACTTGACTGTTATATCTAAAATTTCAATACAACAAGCTTATGTATTGATAGGGACCACCCTTGCTCAGAGGTAGTTCGGAGTTTCTTTGAGTGTGACATGAAGCTCGTGTGAGTTTACCTAGTGTACAATATTTCACAGCCTGGAGAACTTAAAAGCCTCTCCCACAAGAAGAGTTCTCCAGTTGTTCCATGTAAGACATGTGGTGCTACAGGATAGATCTCAAAAGACAGTTTCTAGAGCTAGGAAGTAGAGCTTGCTTGTGCCAGGAATGTCAATGTTGGAGGTGTCCAGAGTGCGCTGCCACCCAGCACCACACTCATTCATCTCCTGATGGCTCCCTGGTTGCAAAGCTGGGGATAAAAAGAACAACCAAATGAATAGTAAAATATTCTTTGGACAGAGATTTTAATGTCTTTTTTATCTCTGTAATGATTACTTACTTTAGAATGGAGAGTCGTAAGACATTAAAAACATTTGCTCTGCAGGATATTCTTACAGACCATGCTAAAAACAGAATTCACTGATGCTCTGATGCTAAGAATTGAGCATTTTCTTTCAGATCATTACATGAAGATGGAACAGACTCTATCTGAACTAATTAATTTACTGCTTAAGGGGATGTTTACTGCCACTGAAACTAGGTGGCACAGAACAGCCAGAATGCAATCTATTAAGTTCTTCTCCACTTAAAACAGGTGGTATGCACAAAACTGTGTGTTCAGAACAGTCCGCACTCACACTGAGCCTGAATTATGCCTAAGAATTTCTTGCCAAAGTACTTCCACCAAACTCTTAGTAAAGAAGATATAAGTCCAAAGTCTGGGAATATGCGCAATGTCTGGCACTGTGTTTTGTTTTCTGTTGGAGAAAACATTGCAGAGCCCTTCTATTTCTAAACAGGTTGCTTTGCCAGCACGTGTTGAAAATAGTTCTCACTGAGAAATAAATAAACTTTATCCTAGTTCATTTCATATTTTAAGCCTGAAGGCTTGTAGAACTTGTCACTACTTTTCCAAAGTCTGGGTATTGTTTTTACTTCATAAAATACAGTCACACTGAACCAAGGACATATTTATGTTGGCAGGTTCTGAAAGATCTGTTTTAAAGATTTTGACTTTTGCATAATATATTTTGACATCATTTGGTAGTAAAGTGAGAGGAGTCATCTGAAATCATGTGCATTGTTGTGGCTCTCCAGACTAAGGAAGAATAGCTTCAGCCCGAACTGGTTCAGAAAAAAGATAAAGTGTTGTCCACTGATTATCATATTAGCTAATTATTGTAGGGTAGGAAATAAAATTATGTGCATGTTTAACACAGGACAATCAAAGCTGAAACACTATAGAACTTTAGCCACTGAAGGATGAAGAGAGGGTAAATGTGTACAGGGAAGATTGTAAAGGTTAAACAATGGCAATGGCTTAAGTGGCTTAACCACTTTAAATGAATACATTTAAACTGGAATTTTAAAGAAACTTGTAGTTAGAGCAGTGAGATTTTGGAAGCAGTAATAAGCCTTGTCATTTTTTAGATTTATAATGGATTTTAATCAGGTTATGGAAATGTTTACACTGTCCCACAATACAAAGGGATTGCACTCAGCCGGGTTTCCTAGAGTTCATATTTCACATTGTAGGGATAATTATGAAAGAGCTTTACAAACCTCAAATTTTCTCGAAAGAAGAGCATTCCCTTGCTCTTGGCTTGCTTCACCAATACTCAGATTTTTCCCAATTTTATCACCATCTCTTCTTTTACTCTCTCCTCTCCTTGTGTTTGGGATTTTGTGGTAGCTAAAGTTTATGACAGTCTGAAAAAGTTAATTCAGTCTTGTATGTTGACATTGACATTTTTGTCTCCTTTTTGTTTAATAAACTGAGATGCAAGCAGCCGTTTGTGAGCAGAGGAGATATGCAATTTGCTGTATTATTTTGAAATAACTTATCCCTTTATTAAAAATGGCTTCTGTGTTAGTATTTGACCCTGCTTGCCATGCTGTTTAGCAAGTGTTTCATACAGCTTTAAACACATGTTAATAGAAAACTAAATATGTAAACAGAGTAAGTCTGAACATTTTCATATAAAGTCGTATAAAAACACATAAAATCACAGCCTTCTTTTCATTTTAGTAACATTAAAATGGGTCCTTCATCTTGATGGACCATTTCACATGCTAGTGGAATGCAGCAATTAAAAATGCACAGTAGTGCAGGACTGAAAATGAACAATAATCTGCATCTGTCTTGGTGCTTTGTAGTATGTGAATTATGTGTCCTTCATGTCTTAAATCATACCTGATACATGGTGGCAAGTTATCATCACCTGAGTGTTTTTTAAATAGTTTTGGTTTTTAAAGCAGAAATTCCAGGAAGAGATTTGATAAAGTGGTGGAATATTTGTCTATTGTTTCAGCATAGAGCATGTAAAGTGAATGAAAGGCATGTTTTCTATAGGATAGCTTTCATCAATGTCTTTATAAAGTCCATTCAAACAATTTCAGCAGACAGGAAAACCTCTGACTTTTAAAATGGATTTTTTTTTCATATTTTCTGGTTTTATACTTATTTCAAAAATAAAAGTTAAAATATGGCTGTTATTTTCACATATGGGTACCTGCCAGTTGAGGCAGTTAAAAAATTATTTGAAAACCTTTGTTCAGTGTCTTGCAGATTTTATTGTAGAATAGCACTGTCCTTAGTAGTTTTCAGGTCCTTTTGTCAAAGATCTCACAGGAAAATATCTTTGCAATCTTTGTATATGTTTAGCCACTTTGACTTTCTATAGAGAGGAAAATTTTTGTAAGGAACAGTAGGTTTTTCTGTATTTTTTTTTAAAGCCACGTAGTCTGTTTTCTATGTGCACAAATGCATTTTAACCCACAACTTAAGCTAAAACATGAAGGATAACTGAGATTGTTACATGGGTAGAGGTGACAGAGAATATTCATTCAGGCTTCATTAGATTCACTGTTCTCAGAAAAATATTACTTGTGATTAGATTGCCTGACTTTCAGCAAACTCTCATATTTGTTCTGTGTTTTCAAAAGTGTTTTAAAATAATTTTTAATGATAATGTATGTTAAAACTGTTCTTATTCCCATTTTTAGCTGCATGTTAATGTCTCATTTTGAAGAGCCCAATGCTACAGAAGATGAGGAACCTCCCACAGAACAAGACAAAAGGAAAAAAATGGTAAGTTTTAGATCTGTTATTCAGTCATAGACCTGATTATGTGCTTCACTTCTGTCACACTAAATTCTTTTTAGGCTTGACTGATCTGTTGTTCTTGGAAAATTCATGTTCTGAATCAAAAAAAGGAAATTTAATGCCAAGCCTTGCAACCACAACACTTCAGCTTCTGCTTGTTTTTTGCATCTTGGTAACTGTTATCAAAATAAACATCATCTGTTCACAAAATCTGGGCATTACAATACTAACACAATATAGAAGGAATTTACTGAAAAAAGCAGAGAGCTAAACTTTATTGAAATGTCATGGCAGGCCAAATTTCTCATATTTAAAAAAATTAATGTGCCTGCATAGAATTTTTTTCTAGTGTGAAGAACTCTTACAAAGAAGCCAGTGTATACTTGTGTAACTTTTCTTTTACATACTAATAAATATAAAAGCAATGCAATATATATCTTCTTTAAAAAATGTAAACCTTTCCATATTCTTCTGCTATTAGAAATGCCTTAAGAGAAATTCCTAGTGTCTTGCAATTTCAGATTTAAACAAAATGCAGAAATATAATTTTCTTTAAAATGTATTACACAGTTCTATAATTGTTACTCTTAAAAGCATCTCTAGACTCTGTTAAATTTCCTTCTTGCTTGTGGGCTCAAATTCTAGCTGTTTATTTATTATTAGCTAGATATTATAAATATCTAGCTGATATTTATTATTAGTGGTTTTGTATAATCTCTCAATATAGATATATATGTGTATGTCATTATCAATAGGGATCAATATGTCTATAGATCAACAGGGAGAGAGACATGTTTTGTTTGTTAATCAGATTTAAAAAGCAAAAGTTAATTTTAATCTACAATGATTTTATGTTCTTAATTTTGAGTATACTCAGACTACATTGCTGTCTGGCTAAAGTTTCAATAGCATTGTGTCAGACCTTAATTTTTCTGTTTCAGGTTAACTTCAATAGTTTGGATATGTGTTGAGGAATTTAGACTTGTTAGATTTGTAAAGGACTACCTTTAGCGTGGATATGTCAGGCAAAATGAAAAGCAGGGCACATTGAATTATATTGTATCATTAAATTGTACAGCACACCAGTATGAACACAGTTACAGTGAGGGAACTGTTACAGTGAGGGAACTGTTCTGGGGTCACATGCAATACAGCATCAATGGTCATTTGAATAATGATAAATATGCTTTGATAAGGAGGAGCTTCACCAAACTAATAGCACCACATCAAAGGTCTTGGTTTACCTCCCTTGCATCTGTCTTCCTTTGCATATCACTTTCCTTTTTCCCTAAGGAATTGCTTGAGCTTTGTTCCTTGTCTTCTCTTTAACATTAAGCTTAAACACATTTTCAGCCTTTGTTTTCTTGCAAAGTTTACAGAGAATAAATTATCATACATGAATGTCAAAGCTTCATTTTCATTTTGAATCTCATAGTCTAAATTTAACTATTTCCATGGTTGTTGTGTTTTCTAGATTCCTAAGCATTATGGAAATCCTTTGTTTTTCTCCTTTCAAGCCTTCTTTTAAGAATAGCCGCCTATTCTAGTCTTCTCATTCTTATATTTAGTTAATTTTCCTGATATATTTCTGACTTAATCCTTCTATGCTGTCATTTTTTCAACTAACTTTAGTATACACTGTATTCTTACTCTTTTTAATGTAATTTCTTGCAGCTGTGAAAGCAAGTGAACTGTAGTTGTTATGAATGTTTGTTATAAATTCATTCTGAATCCCAACTGAAATAGCTTGATATATAGCTTTGCAGATGGTGCAGAAATTGAGACATGACACTTGGCTATTTACTTCAAAATTGTACAGGTCCTTTGGGCAGGTCACTAGTAGCAGAAGTGTCAGATAATAATCAGAATTGTTAATCATGACTTCAAAAGCACAGCTAGCATTTGATTTTAAAAACAAAACATTACCTGGGCCCATTCCTACCTACGTGTGATGGAAGTTTCTTCCTCTCTGTAGGAGCACCAGTGCATACACTGACATGAAACTTAGAAAACTATAATAGCTGGTACCACTGGTAAAGTAAAAAAGGGAATAAATATATAATGTGATAAGAAAATCAAGAACAACCTAAAGGGAATCAGCAAAACCTCTGAGCTGTTTGTATGCTTCAAGCCCTTGTTTACAGCCAGTGAGGTGGAGGATTGGTTTCTTCAATCCAGCCCCAAGGTGGGCAACCTGTATCCAGTTTCAAGATCAATTTTTAAAGTAACAAGATTGAAAAACTAGTCAAATCGATGTTTTCACTGAGCATCATAAAGCACATTTCAATAATCAATTACTTGCCAAATTTTTGTTTCCTGTCTGTAGCTGTTTTGACTAAGAAGCTGTTGGAATTTACTAGGGGTTTTTTTAACTGGAAAATAGATTTGTTTTGTCTTATGAGAATCAGGCACGTTTCAATAAAACAGTTATGACCACACAGCTAGGAACTCAGCATACGTACTTAATATATAGTCCTTCGCCAACTATGCTTACTGTTCTTCCAAACTTATGATTTTGTTCGCTTAGTCAGTGAAGACTGCAGATGCTTGTCGAATATTGTTGACAAACTCATTATATGAAACTATTTCATTTGTTTTATTAGTTCTGAATACAAGTTCCAAAAAAGTAGAGCAAAAGAAAATCGACTTCTTGTTGTTGTAGGAAACTCTTTCATTTACTTGAAATACTTTTGATGTGACTATCTGAATGAAAACAAGTTAGTGTGTTAACCCCTTAATTAAGTCTGAAGACTCTTAAGTTGCATTTGACTTACAGATGGTAGATGATGCTTCTAGCAGCAAGCTTTAATCATACTACAGAAGTCTCTACTGGCTTCAGGTGCTACTGCTTTGAATGGTGAGGCAGCCAGGGAACAGTGAGATATGTGAGAGCAACAAATCTGCAGACACTGAGGTCAGTGAGAAAGGAAGGGAGATGGTGCTTAACGTGCCAGAGCTGAGGTTCCCCTGCAGCCCCTGGTGCAGACCATGGTGAGGCAGCTGTATCCTGGCAGCCCATAGAGGTCAGTGGTGGAGCAGAGATCCACCTGCAGCCCATGTTGGAGCAGGTGGATGCCCTAAGGAGTCTGACCCTATGGGAAGCCCACACTGGAGCTGGCTCCTGTCACCTGCGGCCATACGGAGAGAGGAGCCCACACTCGAACAGCCTATTCCTGAAGGACTGTGTCATATGGAAAAAAAGGGATCCACACTGGAAGAGTTAGTGAAGGACTGCAGCCCATGGATGCACTCATGGGAGAAGTTCTTGGAGTACTGTCTCCTGTGGGTGGGACCCCATGATGGAGCAGGGTGAGAGTGTGAGGGGGAAGGAGCACCACAGACAACCGGTGATAAAATTACTGCAATCCCCATTCCCTTGTCCCTCAAGCTGCTCCAGAGGAGGTAGAGAATTTAGGGTTAAAGTTGAGCCCAGGAAGAAGGAAGGTGTTTTAAGATTGTTGTGTTTCTTATTACCCTGCCCTGATCTGGTTGGTAGTAAAATAATTTTTCTGAGTTAAATCTGTTTTGCTCATGTGAGAAGCTGGTGAGTGATCTTACCTGATCACTCCCTGATCTTACTTTAGCCCATAAGCCTTTCATTATATTTTCTCTCCTGTCCCAGTTGTGGAGAGTATGTTTGAGTGGCTTTGGTCAGGGTCACGAGGATGAGAACACTTGTATTTAAATACCTGTTTTTCTGTGCAAAATTCCCTAGAGTAATTTTATACATGACTATTCAGACCTATGAACTTACAGAAATTAATTATAAATGCATTATATGTTCCAAATTACAGTTTTAGGTGAACAAATGCAAATCATTCAGAAACTGGTAGATGCTTTGCTTGGCAAAGCAGGAAGAAAATGCTGCTAACTTCAGCAAAAATTGATTAGAGTAGTTGTGATTCAGAAATTTTGTTAGAAAAGTCTATTATATTCTACAGATTCAAAGTACATTTACTGGAAAAAAAAACTCTTACAGAGTACCAAACTGTTACTGCAATTACTTCCCCCGTCTAAAGAGTGTAATGGCAATAACAGGTAATAAAATTTTCAAGTCTTACCTTGAAACAGCAAAATAGTTCATATAGTTTACCTTCCAGCATAAACAGTGTTGTTGTTTGGGTTTGACACTAAGATGAACAGATCACAGGTCTGCATTAACTTCCATTGATTTCAGCATCCTACTTAATAATACAGCAAGCACCAGGTGTCCCCATCTCCCATCCCCTTTGTCCAGCCTGGTGGACTGAGGGACACATGTGGTATAACTGTCAATGCCCTGAGCCTGCCCGTGTGTCTGCTGACACTAAAATTAGCAATATGTCCTCTGTCAATGTAGCCTCTTCTTTTACCTGTTTTTGCTATTAAAAGGCAGCTAATGTGGGAAAATAGTGACATATATCCTGTCCTTCCCTGCCCAAAAGAAAATTGTATAATCCAGCTGGATTTATGAGGTCTATAGGTATCAGTATTGAAGTATTCTTTATACATATGGACAATTTATTGTTTGTTATTTAGTCTAAACAAATGTGTGGTTTTGGTGTTTTCTTTTCTTACTAGTAAAATAAAACTGACCATAGTGCGTGCCATCACTATGAAGTTCTTGGTAAGATGTGATCTGATTTTTAAGAGTTACAGGAACCTCGTTCAGCAGTAACTAATAAAGTAGCTTTGAAATTATTTTATCTTGTAGAAGCATTAAACCTTAGAGCAAAGTGTAAGACTCATGATTTGACAGTTTCAAATAGTTTAAAACTGATATCTGCCTTGATAATAATTAATTTGATCTTTGTTTTGCACAAGTGTTTCCTCTTGTTTCTCAAGTAAGTACAAAGAAAATAAAAGTAGATTTCTTTCTTGAGCTGAGGTTATAATCAAAATGCATAAGTCATAGAGTATTTTTTTTGCATTGTTTTATATTTTTATTTTACATGTTTTCCACAGCTTGCACTGAAGGACCCAGTACACACCGTGTCACTGCAGCAGTTCATCTATGAGAAGTTAAAGGCACAGCAGGAATTACTGGGAGAACAAGGTTTTCACGCCCTTATGGAAACCGTGGATACAGAAATAGTTGCCCAGCTACAAGAATTTTTACAAGGCTTCTAAATAAGCAGAAAAAAGATTTTTTATGTCAAATTTTTATTTCAAAAATATGAAAGAACTCTAGCCTTCAGTCTTGTATGGATGAGTCTAATGAAAGGTGAAAATAACTTGTGACAAAATAATAAAAAAAGTTTCTGCTGTTGCTCCTAAACTATGCTCTTTTGATTTTTTTCTTTTAATGATAAAAGAATTAATTAAGTCTCCTCTCATTAAGCTAACATTTCCATGATTCCTAACATGGTATATGCTGCCCCAGGTAGTACCATTTTTTGGTCCCCTTAACCGTGCTTTTGGTTCACAAAGGTGTGTCATAAAGTCAGAGGTCTGAGGGAACTTACTAATGTATATTAAAAGGAAGCATTTGTTAATTTAGCACTATAATTCAGTATCGGGAGCTGCTTCCCTTAATACTGTAGATCTGTAACTTTCTCCCTTTCTGTTGCTTTTTTAGACTATATGTTCAACCTTACAAACAGAAGGCTTCAGGAAAGCTGTAAGACTGTGAACAGAAATATTCCTGTTCTAAAACAAGGGGCTTACTTTCAATTATTTATTAGTTACCTGCAGGGTAAAGCTCCTCCTTTCTATGTGCCTTTGTCTTTTGTACCTTACAGGTGGAGGTGGCAATTCCGGCCGCAACAGGGAAGAAAATGCTGATTTCCATTTTCAGATTTTTCCTTTTAAGTACTTATCTTCCACCTTCAAAGTTGAACTTAACTTTGCCTCACTAAGGGATGATTCAGCTATTAAATCAGATCTTTTTTTCCAGAGGGAATTAGCTGTTTAAAGACACCTACAAGCTTTTGACAATCTTACCAGATTACCAGATGCTTTTAAAAATACGAGCCATTTTTACTGATCTTTTGGGGAGTAATCTTTTTTGAAACCTTCCCTCTGTTTGTAGAGGAAGGCTCATGTTTCTCTCCTCCTTTGGCAGTAGTGTTAGCGACTGTTGGGGCTCTCACAGTTCTGAATGCAAAACCTCCCCTGTCCCCTGCTGCCCGCTTCTGTCAGGAGAAGTTGTGTGAGAACTCAGCTCATTGTTTCCTGCATTTTACCTTGGCATAAGGGAGGATTGCCAGGAGAATACTCTTTGTTTGTATGTTACAGGTATGTCATTTCTTCAATCATCCACCATCATCATCTCATAATTAAGAGGTTTATCTGGTTACATTTGGTACTTGCAAGGGAGGAGAATCAGTGTGCTGATGGTCCCATTCAGTTGTGAACCACAATTAGCAGAACCTGGCGGCTTTTGACTAAGTTTGGATTTGTTGCACAGTTAATCTGCAGACACCCTAAGCTTTTAACTCAGTATAAAATCTGTGCAGATCTGGTCACCTTTGCTAGCTTTGACCCCACCTGGCATGACTGCCTGGTGTACAGAAACACATCCTGGCAGCAAGCAGTACTGCCCTTCCACCATTTTGCAGAATCCCTTGTGCAGTGCCAAATGGCGCTCCCTGAAGTTTCAGAGGGAGGCAGGTCCTACCTGCTCTAGTCCAGCCCTGGCCTAAAGGCTGCTCTCTGCTGTGTGGCCGAGCCACCCAGCTCCCCATGCAGTGTCTCACAGTCAGGTCTGTCATCGCGGCTGAGGCAGACCTGCCTGCCTGCATCATTCTCAGAGCAACTCCACCCCCATTACCTCGTGGTGGAGTGTTAACTGCAGTTTATGTTAATGCATGATGGTGGCTGAGACCCTGTCAAGAATGATGGACGTACTTTCAGCTAATAAAAGCACAAGAAGTTGTGATTAACTTTCTGAGTAATGTCTCTGTATAACTGCATGTGTTTTCATATGCATTAGGGAACAAGTTAAATTTGTTACTAGGTGTTTGGCTTGTGATCTTGGAAGATTTTTCTCTGAGGCTTGGACTATAATTGCAAACAATCATCATTATCATAACTATTTATATGACAGCCATTGTCAGTGAGCACAGTGCCAAACAAGTGCCCATCTGCAGTCAGCAACAATCTAGTACTCAAAGTGGAGCAATTTCAGCTTGAAACAGCAGAAAAACTATTACATACTATCATTATATATTAAACCCTTACATATAGGATTAAATTTTCACTGGAAGAATATGGATTAGGACTGTAGCAAGCTATATAGCCCTTTTTGAATTTGATGGTGAAATTTTTTACTTTGGTCTTTAGGGAAAGAACGGAAACCAAATATAGCAATTAGCCTGACACCAAAGCAGTAAAATACAGTGAGGAAGGATCTTGGATTCTCTTGTTTTCTAGGCTTTGATTTTCAAGACGAAGTAATTTAAATTTTTTTTTTTTTTTTCCTACAGCACACTGAATACTTAAAAATGCCATCAGTTTGCTTTTCAGAAAAGGCAATGATTAAGGTGAAGAAAAACTTTCTGCTTCTGATAAGAGTTAAATGAGAGGATTAATTCTGCTGCTTCCATCTTCAAAACGTTAGCTTTGGTGTATCAATGATGACCATTTTAGGCCCCTGGCCTAACTGAAGGTTAATAACTCATGTGCTGTGTTTGCAATCTGTTAAATCTTTTTCAGCTTTAGAAATGAAATTTATCCAAGCTAACTTTTTTCTATTTAATAGTTGAGGTGTTTGTCTTATCAAAAATAGAACTGGAATAACTTCCAAGGATGTTTTCAGGTTAGATAACCTGTGGGCATGGTCTTGTGTTCTCGCAGTGCTCTTTGCCTTGCCAGCAGTGAGGCCACGACCTCCCACCCTCCCTGCAGTGAAGTGGTGGAGGATTTTGCATCATTTGTGAGCAAGTGCCGGGATCAGGCTGTGTGCTTGAGACCTCAGCCATGGTCTCTCAGCCATGCACCTCTGTCCCAGGAGGTGCAGAGGCAGTGTGGGGTGCCTGTCCCAGCAGCCCTCGTGGTCAGGGCTGCTGGAGAGGGCTCCTCTCTTTGCCAGGGAAGTGACTGCTTGGAGCATAGCTGGCAGATGGGCAGGGGGTGTTCTGCCCACTGTGCCTTCACTGAGAAGGGGTTCCACGATTCCAGAGAAGAACACGCCATGCAGGTCATTAATGTCTACTTCTTTCTCCTCAGGATCTTTGCATACACAAATAACTCATCAGCTTTTTCCAGTGTATTTTCCCTAAATTACTGAGACTATTTCAAATGGGACTCTGAGCACCCATGTCTATTGGAAGGTGTCAACCCATGGCAGAGGGATTGGAACTAGATGGTTTTAAGGTCCCTTCCAACCCAAACCATTCTATGATTTGATGATTCTAAGCCTTAGAGGATTTGCAGGAGGGAAAGTCAGGTGTTTAGACATGTTCTGCCAGGGTATCTGGAGTGAAGGCCGAAGTCCTGAGAAGGATCACAGCTCACAGCTACAAATTGTAACAGATATGGTCTTTTCTCTGACAATTCAGTAATGATAAAATCACTTCTTTACATCATATTAACACAGATACCAGTTTGGAGTTAATATTCAGTACTATTTAGTATGCTTGACTTTCGTTCCTTAGTTTTTATTCAATTCCAAACTCTAGTAATGCTCCTGAATTGTAGCTCACAGTGTTAGAACAGTGAACATCTTCATTTAGCAGAAGCAGCACCTTAGTAACTAAGATACACATTTTGAAGGCTCTTCAGACTCATTTACTTGTCTTGCTTCAATGCTGCCACTTCAAAAAAAAAAAAATTATTACTAACACAATTTCCATCTTACTGCTAACTATGATTAATAATCTGATTAATCACGAGGTAGTCAGATTTGACTACTTCTGTAAAAACATTTCATGAGGTTCAATAGCTGGTTCATAACATATTTCGCTGACTCTTGGAAAAATGAAATCAAATTAACTGGACACAGCCCCCTTAAAAATATAATTGGATATTCATAAGGAGTGCTGACAAGTGTTACATCCTCTTTTCCTCACAGTGGCCAGGCAGCAGTTTGTTAGGCTGTGTGTACTACTGCACTATCTGGTATATATGGCATGCTTGAAAATACTGATTATGAAGGAGTTAGTTTTCAAACTTACACAGAGTGGGTGATCAGTTTTGGTCTAAAATGAAGGGGAAAGAATTAAAAGAATTTGTTGCAAACCAGCAAATTCCACCAGCAATACATAAATGTAACTAGAACATGCCTCTTAGAAGTTGATTATAGGGAGTAAGATCACAACCCCACATCAAGGTGTGTGTCATTTCTGAAGTAAGCAGTGGATGTTGGCAGGTGGCAAAGAAGTTTACCTGGGCTGGAGCTGTGCAAGCACTTGACTTTTAACTCCCTTTCTGAAGAAGGGAAAATGCTCAACAGAAGCATATTACTTGACCTAAGGTTTAATTCTGTATTTCTTTCCTTTTTATGACTTCTTAACCTGCTTTTAATAAAATACAAGCCAATTTTGAAGTCAAGCTGTCACTTCTAAAACTGTGAAAAGCCCAATACATTCACAATAAATATTCTTAGATAAAACAATTTGCTGAATGTGCATATTGGTTCAGGTAGTATGAAAGTTTTCAGGTTTTAGATTAATCTCTCAAAAACTTATCCAATTCTATAACAAAGTGTAGTGCTAATAAAGAGAAATGGCTTAAAACGATGACAAAAAATTAGTCATGTTTACTGTGGCTGCAGGTTGTCATCCCCTCCCACTGGAATTTTAACCAGCAAAAATGATTATTAAAGCAGNTATTCTTAGATAAAACAATTTGCTGAATGTGCATATTGGTTCAGGTAGTATGAAAGTTTTCAGGTTTTAGATTAATCTCTCAAAAACTTATCCAATTCTATAACAAAGTGTAGTGCTAATAAAGAGAAATGGCTTAAAACGATGACAAAAAATTAGTCATGTTTACTGTGGCTGCAGGTTGTCATCCCCTCCCACTGGAATTTTAACCAGCAAAAATGATTATTAAAGCAGCATTTAAAAACAGATGGAAAATGTTTAGGTGACACAAATATTTGACCCAGAAGATATATTTGTTTTTCTAATANGTAGAGAAAAATACCCAATAATTTACCACCTTGAGAAAATGGAAATTCCTGATAGATAAATTCTGAGCAGAAAAAGTGTACACCTTGTTATTTTGTTGCATGGCGGTGTTTTGAAAATACACCATGAGTAATTTCAAAAGTATTTTAAACCAAGTAGTCTTTATTTTAATGGCAAATAATCTATTTATT
>VXBC01008374.1:114557-143857 GCA_013399945.1 Ploceus nigricollis | reverse complement strand
CCCGGCCCGGCCTCCCACCGCCTCCTCTTCTGCACGGAGCGAACCCCGTTGTCAGCAACCCGTTGTCCCCAGAACTACACGCTCCTTCCCAGTTCCAGGAGGTTGAGCGCAGCTCCTGCTCCCCCTCGGTCCTCCCCTAGCACCCCGCTTCAGGCAACACTGCGGCAACCGGGAGTCGGGATGGGAGGAAGAAACAGGGCAAGACTGCCCGCACTCAGGCACAGGTCTAGGGATGGGAGTGTGGGCATGGACACAGCACAGTCCACGGCCAGCTGCTCAAGGGGTAGACGGGTAAAGCCTGCACAAATTTCAGCTGCTGCTGTCAGGGAGCAAACCTGGAGCTGCACCGAGCAGGGAATGAGGCAGGAGCTGAGGGCAACCACAGTGCAGGCAGCGTACACATAAGCGGGCTCACCAACAGTCACAGGCAAGGAAAGGTCATGAGTCGGGTCTGGGATCCATCCAAGGGACTTCCATAGACGCAAAGCTACCTAGAATATACACTCAGAGTCACCCTAGGAAAACTAGTCAGTGAGGATCAGGTATGGATACAACTGCTACATAGTTCAGACCAGTTGTGAAGGCTTGGGCCGGAGCTTAAGTCGAGTTCCTGTGATCATGGAGAAGGTGCAGGTGGGGCCAGTCACAGAAATAAACCCTATTAGTGCAAGCTTTAAGTGTGGCTGCAGCATATTTGCAGAGGATGGAGTAATATGCTGTGTCTAGTCTGTGGAGGTAGATGTTTAAAATATTCTTGTTCTTCATCTGCTAAATATTGTAGCAAGGGTTTGACGATCATTCAGAATCTGAAGTGGAGGAATCTGAGGACCACACATATATAGTTGAATCCCCACCATCACTGGAAGACTTACCTGGCGTGGAAGCACCAGCATCTGCAGCCCAGCCATCTGTGGTGGAATTGCCAGTATTTGCAGACCAGCTGGCTGTCAAGAAGCCACCACATTCTGAGCACCACTTCTTGCTCATAGTATAGTCAGCATCCAGGGAAAGCTCACCTGAGATCAGATCACCTGTGAGTGAGCTTCCAGGTTTCAAAGTCAAGATGCACACCTCTGAATCCACACAAGATGGCAGTAACACTGTTGAGACTGTGTTGTCAGCAGCAGAGATTACATTTGAATCATTGGAGAATCCAGAGGCTTTTGGAGATCCCTATCAAGTCGCCATGAATTATGTGGAGGAACATAAAATTCTACAGATATTTCAGGTGAAATACATATTTCTAGTCTCCTTCCAGAGGCTTACATGAGAAGCTTTGCCTAAAGTTAGCTTGAACCAAATTATCCCTTCACCAGACCCCTCCTTGTCTTGTGCTTTCTTAAGAATAGACTTAAGAAAAAGCTGTAGAAAAGGACCTTAGATCATCTTTGGTGTCTGAAGAGATTCTTGCTTTTTAAAATGCAGATGGTATTGGAACAGGAAGTGCAGGCACCCATCAATCCAAGGATCAATAATTCTTTCCTTCTGTCTGTCTCTGTCTCAGGATATCACAGAAAAACTGCTGATCCATAAGCCTGATGACCCCTTGCAGTTCATATTGCTGGAGGTAGGGTGCCTTGCTGGGGCTCTGTGGGGATGGAGTCAGCTTTGCTGAGCACACCAGAATCATGGTCAGCCCAGGACTGTTTCTCTGACTGTGTGTCTGCTGAACTGGGAGGATGAAAAGCACAGGCAGCAGCAGAGTGCCAGAGGTGCAAGGGACGTGTGTGCTCTGAGAGGAAGGAAAGGTATGGGAGGGTGGGGGAAGAATGGGGTGAATGGTGCCCTGGAATTACCTGAGAAGTGAGGGAAGCTTAATGACAGAGATCTCTGTGACCTTCTCTAGCTGCCCCTATCCCAAACTGGGAGGGAGCACTTTTTCTGCCCACCCCCCCATATTCAAGAGAGCTGTCTCTGCTGATCCTGCAGGGTATTAAAACACAGGTAATTCAAAGTCAGTGAAGTGAAACAATTGTTTGGGAGAGAGTTAGAAGTGTGGGTTGCTTTTTGGGAGGAGGAGGCTAGAAGAAAGAAAACAGACAGAGAAAAAGAGTGAGTGCCTTCATTGCCCTCTAGTCAGTCAGGAGAGGCACTATCTTTGAGGTTTGCTGCTGGGTTCATGGTGCAGTAAGCACAAAACCTCCAGAGGAATGGCAGGGTCAGTTCTGGGCATCAGTGTGAAAGCAAATAAGCTCCCAAATGACTCTTTTCCTTTCCTTTTGCCCAGGTGGAGTCTATGATACTTGCCAGGCAAGCAGAGCCGGAGAAACTATCGGAATAGAACAAAGATGTGTAGGTGTTCCTAGAAGAGGGCTTGTGCACTCCTTTTGGCCCCCATTGACCTTGCTGTCGTGGTATTGCCACACCATGCCTTCACAGCACCATGTAGTCATTAGCAATAACTTGGAAAAGAGCTGCTTGTCTGTCTCTTGCCTGTTTCTCTGTTTTGTATGCTTGTGCTTCCCCTTACCCTTGGGTTTAAATTCTGCAACCAAGTTTTGGTTTGGAATCACAGACTGAGATCTAAGTGTGCATGGATCTGCAAGCACATATGGCACATCTTGAAGAAGCAGGTCTGCTGAACTTCTAGGCATATAAATGCATAAATCTCATATTTAGGCCACTCCACACTCTGCCTCTCTGTGCAGAGAAACCTCGCAGCTCAGACAATGCAAGGACAAAAGCAAGTAGAGTTAAAAAGCAGCCCTGGACAACCCACAGCCTTCTTTTTTCATGCTGCATATGTGGCTTACTGTGTCCAGTTATGCAGCAGCACCAATGCCTATCTCGTACTTTGATAGTTTGTGTCTGCGCTTTCCCACTGCCCCCAGAGCCCCTGTAATGCAAGAAGCTGTCTCTCTGCCTCTTCCACACACTGGATACAGCTGTCTCACCCCTAATCATCCCTGCTGGACACTGATCACTCTGGTTTTGGGGGTGGCCCCGCCTGTATCATTGTAAGTACAGTGTATAACCAGAACCGTAAAGCAACAGTTGCACACACCCTTTATGCTTTCAGGAGACATTGTCACTCAGGAATGTGGGAGGTGAATGAAAGCAAACAAACCAAAACCAAGCACTGGTAGCCCAGAGAATTAAGAATCAAGGTACATTTCGCAAGCACATCATTTGAACTGTGTTTGATTTTTGAAACACTTACAATCCTTATTTTCATACTATCCAAGTGTCTGCTTCTACCCTGTAAAAAATTTTTTTTTTCTTTCTTGTCTCTTGCCTGACAATTATTGAAAATGTGCAACAGAGCATACTGTTATTTTGGCTTAATAGATTGTCTGTATGAAATAGGCGCCAGAAAGGGTTTTTATGTCACTACAGGCTTTTCTCTTTTTTAGGCAAGTGCTCTAATTTCCTGATGAATGGTGGTGTATTCCCAAATGACTGTTTCTATGGCTATGAAGAGAGCACCATAAAAACTTCCATCTATCTATTTTTAAAAAAATAATGTATGATGATTGGGTTGTGTGATTCTACACAGCACAGCTTGGGCGCCAAAAGTCTGGGAATAACGGAGGGCGAGTATTTGGCATATAAATTCCATGTGTGAGATGATTTTCCTTTCTATCTGAGTTTCTCAAAAAGGATCAGTTAACTCATGTGTTTCAAGATTGAAGGCAGGTAAGCACCCCTGTCATTCATAGGGAAGAGAGTTTTTCAAGGTTATCGTCAGCCTAAAGATGGCTCAAGATTCAGATTAAATCTTGATTGGTTTTATAAGAGTTGTAATGTAGACTTAGACATCTAGGTCCCAGTGCAGCAGTGAGATGCTTTTGAAATCCCTGCTTATCTCTAGCAACTGGAAAAGTCTGACACTGAGAATCTGAGATTGATCTGCTTACAAATTCTTGACCAAAAATGTATCAGGCTGAAAAACCATACATACATGCTCTGTCCTAATGTATTGCAGTGGAACAGGAAATGTATGGAAGATGAAGATAGTGTTTGAAGCCTTCTCATTGCCATGGTCATTTGTCAGCACATTGTCCCAGGAGACAGAGAAGCTGACATGTCTTTGAATTTTGTTGCAGAACAGGATTAGGATGCCTTGGGGTACAGCCTTCACTGTGTATTTCCTGCCTCTGTCATTTGGGTATTGCAGTTTTTGTCTTTTGCTTATGAAAAGCTTTTGACCTCTGTAATATGTTCTCAGACTATAAGTATATGCCTTCAACTTCATGTCAGCATTAAGGGAGTTATGCAAGGGAAGATCCTTAATTCCTATCTCAGGTAGGTTGAAGTGAGCTGGAAAGCAGTCTTCTTACAGATGACAGAAGTTTTGCAAGAGAGGCCGTACCCAGTGTTCCTCAGTAATCTCAGGGACACGGTTTTTCTTTGGTGGCGTCACCACCTCATCTTATGCTAACAAAGTTGCTGTGTGGCAGCAAGAATTCCTCCCAAGTACACATAAGAGAGAGCATCTGTCTTGTCTGTTTCTCAGAAAAGAGAAACAGTGTTTTCTGTTCTTTTCTTTCTATTAAGGAGAGGTCTTTCTCCTTTGAGGAGCAGTTTTCTAGAGATGAATGAGGCTGTACCTTGGACAAGCTCTGTGGGCCTGGAGCTGGCATGTGTAGTTGGCATGAGACTGGGGAAGGCAGTGGGCCAAGGAAAATCCTTCAGCATTCAGAGTTGGGGAGGAGGGGGGTATATAATCTCTGAACAAGGACTTAGATCAGAAATCTTGGGGAGCTTACCATGAGCTGAGGAGAAATGTCACTTCTTTCACGTCAAGCCTCTCGGATGATCAAACTTAATTTTATAAAAACAAAAAAAGCATCCTCCAGAACGTTTGCAGATTACAGTGTTTAAGGTAGTGTCACACAGCTGTATTTTTTTATCTGCTTTAGAATTATTCTGAAAAATACACTCTAGCTCTAGGAAAAAATCTACTTCACATTAAGGCACTGCTGTTTGTGTATAAGAAGGCTTTTCTGTGCTGAAGAAAAGAAGTTAGGATTTAAAGTGGAAACTTTTACTGTAGCCTCAATTCCAGAGTGACTGTCCCTTTTCCACAATTTCTTTCCAAAACCGTTGGATCCTTATTTCTTTTTTGTAAGTGGACATTTATCAACATGACATTAAACTGTCATTAAATTTCTTGCCTTGAGTGCTCAAAGGAATTAGCAGTTCCTCGTATGTAACCGAAACTCTTCCATATAAGTCCTTACAGCACACTAGTCACGGCACATTTGAATGCCCTCCAGAGTGCTAAGCAACGTGACTAACATCTGCTGTTTGCTCTTTCTCCTCTCCACAAGGGAAATGGCTGTGCACTGAAGTGCATTCTTTTAGAAAGGGTGGTTTGGGGTTTTTTTACCACACCTGTGTATCTCTGTGTACTTCTAATGGATAAGTCATGAAGTGGAAGGTGTGGAAGTTGGAGGTAGTTTGTAGTTCCCAAGGATGATTCCTCTGCAGTATGAGCTGGGTACTGAGAAAACACATTATTTTCAAGGAAGAGATTTTTTTGTTCTGTGGACAGGCACAGAGGTGCAACACCCAATTAATCTGCCAAATGGCATGATCTTATGGTGCCCAGACTGTTTCTGCTGTGAACCTTGTGCTCCTCCAGAGGCAGGATGCAGAGGAGCCAATCAGGAGGAAAGTGCAGTCCCTGTAAAATAGGTCTCTTGGACCAAAACATCAGTTTCTTTTTCTGCCATCTCTGTATGGAACTCGGAAAGACTCAGCTGCCCCAAGCAATACTGAAGTTGCCTGTGTACTGCTTCTAACCAATGGGGGAAAAAAAGTTGTAACAGCTGATTAAAAATCCTTTGAAAAGTTCACACAGCCTCTGCTCTGGTTCTTAGGTGGAGGGCACAGGCAAGATCTCCCTTCAACGGGCAGCTGCTTACAGCATGAGACATTTCATTGTGACTCACTGGATATGAATCACTGCTATATAACACTAACTTGAAGCTAGTTAAATGCCATTGATTTCAAAGTTTCACAATTGTGTGGAACTCATAGTAGGCAGCAGCAACTGCTTTCATGTCTGAAATGGAAGAAAATAACCTCTGGGTAAAATCCAACAAAGAGCTTAGCTAAAGAGAGCTCTGGCTGAAGACTGGAGAATGTGGAAGTGCTTGGAGAGAGAATATACTGAGGCGAATTGATCAAACCCTGTCTGACATGCCTCCAGGTTGTATTCCAGGGAAAGCTTCTCTTGACCATTCTTTAATCCAGATGAAATGCAGGAGAAAATGAAGAAACATTTCCTTAAGGTCAGGCATTATTATCCATGGCTGCATTCCTTTTCTGGGGACTGTCCTTATGGACAACACTGATGTAGCACCATCACCAAAAGCTCGTGGCCACAGTTTGACATACAATAATGAAAAGAAGAACTTTGAGTTGTTGAAGAAACATGGACTGGATGAAAAGTAATTCATCGTCTCCTGGAGAAAGGCGGTGAGCTGGAATGTCACTGCAGAACAGATGAATTTAGGCGAAGCAGATGCAAGAGATTTCTGTATATATAATTCAACACTGGAAACTGTGGACACCCCAGCAGTTGGTCTGTTTTAGAAATTTTCTCCCTCAAGCCTATCATCTCAATTCCCCATGCAACTCCTCTCACAGATGGGAATAGCTCACCCTCCTTTGTCACAAACCTTACTGTTCTCAAGCACTAGGAGGGACATCTCCATGGCTTATTCACCCAGGAGACTGGGGTAAACTATCTTCCAGGGCAGAAAAGAGGAGAAACTGCTGGTGTCATGTCATAAACTGCAGTGAAATAATACCAGAAAAGAAGCAATGAGATGGGCTCATTTTCTTTTTGACATTGTTACTTGGAGACCAAAATGAGCATCTTTTTCATTGTCATTAAAGAGGCAAGAGGTGGAGGAACATACAGCTGCACAGAGCCAGAGTTATGAAGGTGCACAGCTATGTAGTGCATTTCTCAAAATAAAAAAGGAAGCATTGTAGCTAAGGGAGTGCAACTCTCAGTTTACACTTTCCAATGGAAACTTCACTGTAAACTTACAAGTCTTTTAGGCAAATGCCTTATTTAGAATCATGTGGTCCAACCTTAAAAATTATTATTAACTGGGAGGCAGGATCCATGTTAGGGTTAGGGAGTTTGTGAGGAAAAGAGGTGACCTCTGTCCTTCCCCTTCCTGTTCCTCAGCTTAACTTCTGGCATAAAACAGGAAACAGGTGAATAAAGGATGTGTAATACTGCAGTTGTTTGTTAATGGAAAAAACACATGTCATACCAGCCTTTGAAGAAAAACAGTTCCCACCTTGAGGAGCTTTTGGAATTTGGACAGGTGAGTAGAGATTGGGGGAAGGCTGTATTGCATGCGAGCAAATGGTCAGAGACTCAAAGGTTTTTAACAGTGTCTCAAATTTGCATAAACATCATGAGCACCACAGTCCCTCTGAAGAGCAGATGGATACCAGCTCTATCCCACTATTGTTTAAGCATACCCTTGGGTCTAGCGTAGTATCCTGCCCCCTTGCAAGGAGATTGAGTGAAGGACAGCATTGCCAGTTTGCTGAAACCCCAGAGTATTGAAAGCAAACGCTGCCCATTGGAGAACCCAGCTTTTGGCCCTGTTGTCTGAATCCTTGGTAGCGTAACAGAGGTATCTTGAGAGACTCCTTGACCATGGTGTGATGCCGGGATGACAATATACGTTTGCCTTGGCAGATAGGAGCACATATGGGAGTTTAGCGACAGCTGCCTATGTTTTGCCCCGTTAGATGATTAAATATTTGTAAATGAAGAGCAAAGCACTTTAAAAAGGTAGAAGCTGAGCACAACTTTTCCTAGTTAGCTTCCACAGACCTCTTAGTAGTTGTTCTAAGCCTTCCTGGCTTTTCAGAAATCACGCGTGGAAAAACAGCATTGGAGTAGCAGGTTAAAAAGCATCTTGAACTAAAAAAACAGAATAAAATGTAACCTTTCCTATGTGAGCCCATGAGAGGGCAGCACAGACCGGCTGAGCCTTTGCTAAAGGCTATTCAGAGGCATGAGTTTACATCCAGCCATGGAGTAGCTACAAGCAGAGGCAAAAAGATCTGTGTAGAAGGGCTAGATGGCCTAAAGCACAAGCTCATCCGGCGTCCACCTGAAACTGAAACCCAGGTGCAGCTCGGTACAGGCTTGACTGGGTCAGACCCCAGGTGCACGGCAGGGTCTGAGTCTCACAGATTTCTCAGGTTAGGTACTGGAACCTTGAAAGAGTTTCAGTGGAAGAATTTTGGACAGTGCCTACAGTTCTGTTAAAGCAGTGAGTCGGTGTGAGACATCAGCCACACCCTTGCCGAGGCAGAGGCTGTCACCCCGGGAGCGCTATAACCTCGCCCGAGGCGGGTGCTATTTATTTCCATCATGGTGTTGCACCAGCCAACACCCCTCTGCTATTCCCGTTCCTCCCCCTGCCAAGACTGTTGTGATGCAGCTTTAATTGACTGTCGTCCTTCTTTCTGCTGGGTGCTCCAGCCCTCTGGCAAGGTGGATGGTGGAAATGCTGAGATAAATGAGACATACGCTTGCAGCAAGACTGTTGGAAACTGGGTACTGACAGGCAGCCATATGTAGATGGCAGTGCTCCACTGCCAGCCCTTTGTGGCCTCCTGCATCAGATGCAGCTAATTCAGAGGAGGCAAGCAGTGGGTTTGGGAGGAATGAGGTATCCCCAAACACTCTTCAATATAAGCTGGAATCAATGTGAACAAGTTTCTTTGGCCCCTTGCAAACAAGCAGTAAACATTTCCAAACAAGATCTCTTCTTTGAAGCGTGTTGTGGCTCATGACTGACAGAGGGGGTTTTGGAGGATTTTGGAGGAGAGGTTTTCAACCATCAACAAGAACAATGCAGTCACTAGATCCAGATAGAACAGCTTGTTCCCAGTCTGTTGGGGGAAACTCAACTGAACCAACAGTAGTAAAGGACCATCATAGTGCCAAGGCCGTTTGGGAGCGGGACCGCATCCTAATGGCTGTATTGACACTGACATATGCAGCCTTTCAGAGGCCAGGTTTCATAACCAAGAGCAATACAGAGACACTGTCTAGCAGATCTTCCCTGGACAGCCTTTTAAAGAAGCTATCTAAAAGAAAAGCAGAAAATTTCTGCCTTTTCAAAAGTCTTTTCTCCTGACAAAGATCTCTGCAAATCCCAGGCAATCATTTGCCAAGGCACAGTGAGATTTCTATCCTCCTGTGAGCCTTCCCTGTGAGCTCATCTCCTATGAAGACAGGCTGCGAGAGGTGAGGTTGTTCAGCTTGGAGAAGAGAAGGCTTAGAGGAAACCTCATTGTAGCCTTCCAGTACCTAACAGGGGCTTATAAAAAGCAGGGAGATGGACTTTTTATACAAGCAGGTAGTGATAAGACAAGAGGCAATAGCTTGAAACTGAAAGAGGGCAGGTTTAGATTATATGTTATGAAAAAATTCTTTACTCAGAGGGTGATGAGGCAGTGGAACAAGTTGCCCAGAGAAACTGTGGATGCCCCATCCCTGGAAGTATTCAAGGCCAGGCTGGATGGGGCTCTGAGCAGCTTAGTCTAGTGAGTGGCATCCCTGCCCAGGGCAGGAGGGTCAGAACTAGATGATCTTTAAGGTCCCTTCCAACCCAAACCATTCAATGATTCTGTGATTTTATGGTTGCCTGTGGCCAGGCTGCTCTTCAGAGTGAGCTGGCCTGCCCTCATCTGAAGATGAGATGCAAGAGAACACCATGTCCCATTTACTGGCCCCTTTATACCCTCAAGGGTGTTGGGTGTGGAGCGTCACTCTTGGGCTTGGCTCCCCTTCCCTGCCAGGAGAAACTCCTGCTGGTGGAAGGGGAGTCAGGGCAGAGCTTGACCTCTGCACTCTCCCATGCTCCTCCGTGCTTGTTTTATCTAATGGTTCTTGTGTGTACAAAAATGTGACCTTGGGTTGCTCAAAGACCTGGGTGAGATCAGCAGCTCTAAGATGCAGATACTTTGGTCTGGATTTTCCTTTGCAGAAATTGGCCTGGGGCATGTGTTGAGGCTCCCCTACAAATTCCCTTTGTAGTCAGCAGAGTGAGAGACATCCTTAGGGTGAGATTTAGAGCCCAAATCTCTCTCAGTGAGTACAAGAAGGCACCCTGAGGGTCTCCTTTATTAACCATAGTAGCAGCCAATAGAGATTAATCTTTACAAGAATCCACCACTTCTCTATGCTTTTGGGTTGAGACCACTGAGGAAGGGAGCAAGAGCAGATGATCTAATTGTTAGCAGTGGAGTACTGAGATTTAATTTGTTACTGCCTTTACCCACACGTGCAAATATCACTATGAAAACTAGCCCAAACGTCCCTGGGAAAGCAGTTCCCTGTGTGACCTCAGTTCTTTACCAAACAGAGCAGCTTTCTCCAAGTTGTTTGTCCTTTCTGCTTGCTGACATTCAGGAAAAACATTCTCTTCTGAAAGGCTGAAAGAACAGATTTTCGTGCAATCTCATGATTCCAGTATCTTAGGCTTTACACAACTATCCAAAATTGCAAGTTTTCATGACACCAAAATACAGTCATGGTTATAAGCTCATGAATAAAGCTACCCCACAAAATTGGAAAGATAAGGTGCCTCCCTCTCCTAACCCAAAATATTTAAAAAACCCCAGTTCTTGAGAGTGCGCCCTATAAGCACTCTTCTTAGGAATGAAGAGTGCAATGCCATATTCATTGCTAACTGCAAAACCCCTGCAGTGCCAGCATTGCTTGTGTCTGTGTTCTCTGTAACACGCTTCGCCAAGGTAGCTGAGGTTTCAGACAGAAGTTACTGACTGCTTTCCACATCATACTAAATATATATATACAGTTCTGCTTTTCAGCCTATATGTTTGCAGGTTTAGCTGGGGTGGCCAGCCCAGTGGCCCGGTGGTTTATCCTAACCCACTATAATTAGCCCATGGTTGTTGCTCATGGTATGCCATTTGTCTCCCCACACTCAGCACTGTTTGGTAAATAATTTCAGAGACAGAGTTGCTCTCCCCTGATCTCACTAGGTGGTGTTCACTTATTTATTCTCTGCACCCCACAGTTATTCCTCTCTCTTGAGGTTGTGAGGTATAGAAGTGGCAAAAAAGGGCAAAAACGATGCCAAAAGGAGGAGGCAGCTGTAGCAAACGACACGACTCAGCTGGGGAGGTGGGAGGCAAGGCTGGCAGGAGGCCAGGCCAGCTGCAAACCCAAGAGGTACAGTGGACATCTGTCCCCCACCGCCTGCATCCTCACCCCCTGTGCGGATGCATGGAGCTGGGAGAGGAGGCAGCCATTAGGAATTCCCTTCTACTCTGAGGAGGAGCTGGCTCCTGGCCATGGCACGTGGAGGGCTTGGGTGGCAGACACGAGCTTCAAACCCAAATCTGGCCCAGGGAAGGAAGGTCAAACTGCGGACTGGGAAGCAGCTGTTCACAGCCCTCCTGGGAATGCAGGAGCAAAGCTGGGTGGCAGGAATTGGGGCTGGAGCCATTGGGAGCAGAGCCCTCAAGGAGGAGGTTGCTGACCCAGCAGATGAGGTCGGGACTCTACCAGGAAAGGTGGCAGCCCCTCCACGCATGGGCAGCCGCTCTGCAGCATGCTGCAACAGGAATTCTTGGCTTTACTCCCAGCAGTGCTGCCGTGAACTTGCCACCGTATACTGGAGGGACAATCATTAAAAAATGTCCCCTCCCTGGTACAAACAGACAGTGTGTGTCAAGCTGAACCTGTGCATAGGAGCACAGGCTTCTCATACACTGAAGCCACATTGGTAGGGACAAGGCATTTCCCAAGCCCGGTTCCTCAGCCATGAGCTTTGATCTTACTGTGCAACACCGCAAATGCAGTCAGGAGCCTCCTGCTCACGGATGGCAGTGGCTCTGTCATGACACTGACAGGAGGGCGTCACAGAGATGACTCCTGGGAGTCTGCTTCTGTGACCACAAGCTCCTTTTCCTCTCTGTGTGCTCGCTCCCTCCCTAATTCCTCCCTCTCATATTATCTCAGCCGTAAATCATTATTTCCATGCTATGAAGAAATTCAAAGGATTTGGGAAGGCAGGAAAGTATTCTTAGAGGTGAAGAGTGGAACCAACACACTGGAACTAACCACAACATCTAATCAGCCCTTCTCAGCAGCTTTGGGCATCCTCTAGCATGCCTTCCATACCAATTTTGAATAAACACAGCATACTTTGTGACAGGCATGTTCTGACTTTGCCCTGTCACCCACTGAGCACGTAACAATAACCAAGTGATAGATCTCCTGAGAAATCCATTTTCCATCATATGAAAATGGGCCAGGCTGTGGCCTCAGTATCTGACTGTCCCCGCAGATGAAACCCCAAATGGCAGCATGTCTTCACTCCCAAGTCCCACTTTGCCTTTAACTTACTCGCAGCAGAGGTGTGCACATATGTGCACACATGTGGCTGGACACACAAAGCGCACGCGTGTATGGGTTTGTACCTGTGCGCATACACAGGTATGGTTCTGTGCAGGGTGTGCACACTCAGCAGTCTGGAGCTTTCCCAAGTGCAAGAGCTTGCACAAATGTATGGGTCTGGCTGTATAGATGGGTTGATCCATCTGAAGTAGGCCAGCACAGACACATTCCTACAGGGGAGGCTAAAACAGCTGCAGGCACCCCACTGGAGGTACCCCTGTGGGAACAGGGGCTTCCCAGCACTGGCTTGTCAGCCCCACCGTGCTCCCTCCCCAGACAAGGTCTCTGTCTGACCCTCTGCTCTGCACAGGCATTCATGTAAACTCATAGTCTGACCTTGCTGGCACACACCAAAAGAAGTGCAAAGAAACAAACAAAACCCCGATCCCAAGCCTCTCCTTTCCTATATCAAATTTCTCTCTAGAGATCATAAAAAATATTCTCACGCAGATTTTAAACCAGATTAATAAACTGTGAGAGCCAAATGGTGATAGCAGCTGAAGGCTGACCACCACCCAGTCCAGCCTAATCCACTCTTCCAGCCCAAAGAAGGATTTACTCTAACAGCTTTTTGCAGAGTCCTGGACAGGGCTACAGAGCTGCAAGAGCTCAGTTGCACCTGGGTTCTCTCCCAGCAGCTACTTTCAGTGCTGGTGATTGGCAAAGCTATGAACTTCACTGCCATCTTCCCCTTCCCCCTCCTCTCCTCTCTTTCCTCGTCTTGTTTTCCCAAGAGAGTATTTCCACAGTTGCAGTCTCTTTTCTCCTCCCAGCTGAGATGTGATGGGGGGTTTTACCACGGCAGGCTTTTGTCTAATCACTGCCCCAAGATCAGCCTGGCTGTGATGCTCAGGAGATGGATGCACTGCTTTTTCCCCTGCCAGCTGCTCTCAGTGTCCAGCAACCATGATGGGAGCCTGCCTTCCTAGAGCCCAGGACACCAGCTGGTGTGAAACACCTGGTCCCACCAGCATTGCCAAAATATGTGGTGGCAACTGCACCAAAATAGACTGCATGGGTTGTAGGGAGCAAAATTAGTGGGCAAGGGGGTCTGAGTCATTTAAGTCTAGACAAATCTGCATCTGTATTCTTGAGGACCCAAGGGACTATTTTCTTGTCCCTTTCTACTAGATCAGGCTGGCTGCAGTGGCTGTGTCTCCTTTTGCTTATGGCTGTGGTACCTCATGGAACTGGAAATGCCAGAAGTACTGTCCTTTCTTCAGGGTTAAATCTCACACAGACCTCATGGGAGAGTGGGATCTCTCTTCGGTTGTCTACAGGTACCAAGGGATCCATAAGACTTTAGAACCACTGCTTACTAATTTCACACAAAATATTTGCCAGGATGATCACCGATAGGACATATACATGTTATTTTTGTGCTTGTTTTTTGACTTGTGAGGGGCTCTAACATCATGGAACTCCCATTACCCTTCCCAAGCCCGTTATTTATTTGGCTGGTTTTTGCATCAGCAGATGAAGAACAACAAGTACAACCACCTGTGCTTTTGCCAGAGACATGTTCGAGGCACCAGTAATGTGAATCTTGACTTTTGTCAAACTTGTGCTGGAATGAGGGTGGGAGGGGAAGGTGAGAGACATTCCTTTTCTGTTGTTCCTCAGCCTTAGCTTTTCTCAGTTCATCACAGGCCAATTAATACAATCTGTTCTCGATTTTGCTCCATCTTAATAGGACTGACTACGTGAAAAATCCAGAGTGCCCAAGGAAATGGAATATTCTCTCCCCTTTTCATGTCATCAACAGTGTCCTGCAGAGTAGCCAACACTTACACTTCTATTTCCAAAAAAAATCCCAAGCCGAATAGAGGTAAAATGGATCCAACCCAAACCACTGGATCTTTCCTGTGCTACATAATTAAATGAAAACATTAAAATTAAAATTAACTTTCTTTTTATATTCAATGCATTCTTCTTATACCTACGTTCAAACAGTGATCCAGCAATCCTTGTATATTTACGTCCTTCCAACTTGCCCATCCTCTTTAAAGTTCAAGTACCTCACATCAGTGACTCACTCATCCACCCTTTTGAGAGTATAAGAATAGAAATTCTTTAAAGCTTTGTGTTTTCAGCACAACGGCATTCCGATATGATCTAAGAATCACAGAGACACCCTTCGGTCCCAGGAGGACTGGGGAACAGGTTTGGCTAGAAAAAAAAGTTTTCCTCATGTGATGGGCACCCCACCAATCACACAGCACGCTCCTCAGCAAACTGGGCTCTTTAAAGAGCAGCAGAGGTGGGAGAAAGGGGCCTTTTCAGCTTTGCAGGTGGGTTGGGATTTCTGCTGGGAAGCATCACGACAAGAGAGCGGTGAGTGCCTTGCTTTGGTCATGGTCTTCCTCTTAAAGAAGCATATGAGCCAGAAGTGTCTATTAGGAGAAAAGACAGCTCTTATGTTTAATGTTTTTTTTATTTTAGTCCCTGGACTGTGTTTGGTATGTGGGAGTCTGGTACCTGGATAAGGTTAACTGTATGAAATTATTAAGTATTTCATTTTTCTTACCTCAGGCTGTGTCTTCTCTATGGCTATTTTAATTTGTTTCATATTTTTTCTCCTAAAGACTGGGGAGAAGGGAATGGAAAAATTAAATCGGTTGTAAATCTGAGTGTTAAAAAAAAAAAAAAAGGAAAAATTGTTGTAGAGGATGACAAATCTTGTAGTTCCCCCTCACTTGTGAAAATAGGAAATTTTAAAAAACCTGCTTGTTTTGGCTGTGCTGAATTAATAAAGGAGAGAGGAAAAAACCTACCTCCCGGCTCTACTTACAAGGTAATTATGCTTGATGATGATTTACCAGCCACACCACTGTTCACACAGGCTTCATTTCATAGCAATCTCTTTGAAAGGAAACTTAATTAGTCTGTGACCCCTGCTTTATTTTTTTGCTTTATTTTTCTCCTCCGGTAGCACAAAATAACTGTCTGCCTCTTCTGTTTCTGAGTGGTTGACTCCTAGCACACAAGCAGTTTTCTGTCAGAGGTGGAGCACTGGGGAAAGTCCAGTAGGGCAGGAAGAGTGTGTGAGTTTGTGTCCACTGGAGATGTTTGCTTTAAAATAAGTAAACAAATGATGAACTGACATTTGTAAAACATTCGGCTTCTTACAGTGGAGTTCAAGCGATTCATCATTAACATATTAAATTACTTCCTCTTAAAAACTGTGTAATCCTCAAGGTGTCCCAAGCACTTGGAAAATACCTTCTTTTTAAGCCCCTTAGGGGGTAAATTTTCTGTCCTAACCGATTTAAAAAAACCCCAAAAGCTTATTGCTAGTGCATCGGGGTCCACAGGAGGTCTGGGTGTGGGCAGGTCTGTGGCTCACGGAGCTTCCCATGGCACTGGCACTGGCCTTGGCACAGCACCTCCGGCAGCCGTTCCACCTGGATGGCTTCCCTCCATCAGCACCCCAGGGCTAGCCCGGACATCTTGCTCCTGCCTGTAGAGACACGCTCTCCAGCTGGGCTTGGACAGGAGGGGTGGTGCCCAGGCTTCTGCCCCGCAGGGCTGTGCGGGCAGGGACCAGGATTCTGCTGCTGAGCAGCCGGGTTTGCTCAGCTGCGCTCGAGTGGCGCAGAGCCCTTCAGCCAAGGCGGGCAGAGCCCGTGAGTCATAAAACAAACGCATCCTTTGTCCCTGCCTCCTTGCACCAGGGCATGAGAATGCAACGCCCTGAGCAGGGACGCTGAGGGAAAGGGAGCAAGGGGTGATGTGAAGCCCCTGCAAGCCCCACCACTGTGCTGAGAAACCTCCAGGAGCAGGGTGTAAAGCCAGTGATGCTCACAAGGATGTTTTGGGATGTCCCTTTGTCACAGGGCTTGACAACTAGCAAAAAACGCAAGGCAATCAAAATGCCACCTGGCTCTGTGTTGGGCAATGCCAAATGAATTCTTATCCATTGGCTTTTTTGGCTAAAGATGGAGTAGAGCTAGGCTAAGAAGGGGGAATTCACCTGTAAGGCCACTGAAATCCTGTCTCAGCCTATAGAAACAGGGTGTGGAGGCTTCAAAAGATTGACCAACGCAATGTGTGTGAGGGGTGCACAACAGACCCTAAATCCCATTTGAATCCAGGATTTGTTGCCAGAAGAGTGTCCTTTCAAAGCCTGCATGAGGTTATCACCTAAAACACATGAGCAGAAGCCAGCCTCTGCAAAAGGAGCTTCCTTTTCATCTCCCACAGTTGTGCTGAGGGTCTCAGAGGTATTGAGAGTAAAGGAAGCGAGGGGAGGTCAAGAAAGCTTCAAGGGCGTGGAAATAATAGATTGTCTGCAGCTCGTGGGGTACTAGGGGGAGGCAAAGCTGCCACCTCTCCTGGGCTCTGGCAGGCTCAGCTGGACCTCCATGAGTGTAAGGAGTGTTTTGGGAGTGTAAGAGAAGAGGAGAGGGGAGAAGCTACAACCAGTTGTACTGGTTGTGACCAGAGTGTCAGGAAGAGTAAGAAGTATGTCCCTCAGGAGGGATACAGGGGGTTTTGGTACAATGAGAGCAACAGACAGCTTTCCAAAGCTGCTTAGGGCATGGAGCAAAGTTTGTGGCAGTGGTAATTGAATACCTCAAACCTAGATAGGTCACACCTAAATTGCAAGGTTTCTAGGCTGTGCCAAGGAACACCAGGTCAAGGTTGAAATTCCAGGACCTGGCTGCCTTCTTATGTGGAAATTTTGGATAATGGTTGTAGCTGAAGCTCCAGTTTCCTCAGGGGTTTCCCTGAAGCCCCAGGAAACTGCATTTGGGTCATAAAACTAATTTTAACAAGGCCAAGAAGAAGGCTCCTCTACCTCCAAATGCATTTTTGTCCACGGGCAGAGGCTGCTGGCAGCTGTGTCTCTGGGGTTTGGGAGGAGGGCTGCCCACCACTGTCACACCTGGGGGTGCCTGTGAGCTGCCTCTGTGCACAGCCTGCCTCGGGCACACCAGCCAGGTTTGCCTCGTGCCTCTGTAGTCGTGCACCTGTGCCTAGTGCTGTGCAATCTGCTCTTGATAAACACAGCTCACCTCTGAGGCGTGAGGAGCAGTGGAAAGCTCCTGATCTCCCACAGCTTCTCCTCTGGGACATGTTGGAGGATTGGCTCTCCAGCTGTTGTCATGGCCTTGGAACACCTGCCTGGTCTCTCACTGCTGATGGTGATACTGGACCCCCTGCAAGGGAGAAGAGGTCAGACAAGGGGTTGACCCACGTGGCACAGGTTAATAAAGTGGACACCAGGAAATGAACTCTTTTGGCACCAATCACTTGGAGGCAGAGGGATAATTCATAGAAATATGGCAACAATGGGGTTTTTTATGTCTAGAGTAAATCCTTTTTCCCCTCCCTTTTTCTCTTCCCAGTCTCTCTGCTTCCTCCTGCACTGCAATCCCATTGACTTTAGTTAAGGTCCTGGAGAACCTTAGGTTGTCTGGAAACTTGCCATTTTCCAGCTGATACCTGTGGTGGTGACTGTCCAGCTTTCCTCACAACCACAGTAGCCCACTGGAGGTGGGCTCACCCCAAGAGAAGGGGCTTGCTTTCTCCAGCTAATGTGACTGCAATAATACCTGCCCAAGGGGGGACAGGAGTGAGCCAGGTTCTGCCTGCCAAGGAGGAGAAGGAAGCCAGCTTGTGGAGAGGCAAGAGCTTGGGCTGGATGGACAGCCCTTGTACAAGGTGTGAGTGCTGTTGTTACACTGAACAGGGTAACACACTCAACCTTGCTTTATACACTGCAACTGGAGCAGACCCACTTTTCCATGTAGCAGTCAGAGTTCAAGTGCCTGTGTTCAAGCAGGAAAGAGTTCCTTGCTTTTTGGACTGCTGCCTGGCTTGTGATGTCCCTTAGATGGCAATACTAAAGGGTTTTTTAACATCTCTGGAGTTTGCAGCTCACAGGTCCATGAGCCAGGCAGTGGTCTCTCCAGCTCTCAGATAAGTGGGAGACCAGGATGCGTCTTAGGTTTGGCAGACACTGCGGTGTTGTATTATAGAACACATGGTTGAACATTGCTCAGACTCAGATCTGACCTGCAAGACAGCCCCTGGACACCCTGGCTTGTCAGGAAGTTTGGCAGGGACAGAGATCCATGTTGACCTCCTTAGCCTGCCATTTTCAAATACAGAGCCATACAGTTTCATGTATACTGGGTCTGGCCTCCAAACACCCATCTGGGACTAAAAAGTCTTCTCAACTTAATAGTAATGGCCACATATTGTTAAAAAATTCCTACACATGCCATCACACAAAAATACTTAGGCGCTGCCGATATAATGGTGAGAGCACTGGAGATGTCTGCATGCCTAACGCTCAAACCACTGCAGAAAGAGTGGTGGGAAGTGCTTGGTTTTCATCTGTCACTGTTGGAAGTCCTGCATACCCCAAAAAGGGCAGCTGCTGAGGAGGCAGAAGGTGGCATTGTTAGAGAGGTCTCACAATGCTCTGTTCCTCAGAAAGCTCCCCTTCATTGACAGCTTTGTCTGCTCATATTTCCCAACATCTTCTTTGAAGAATCGTGAAGTCAGTGGCCCCAGCAAAAGAGAGGCACAAGTGCAGGTACTCAGGCAGAAGAAGGACATTCAAGCAGTTTTTCCTGTTGTCTGCTCAAGCTGGGCTCACTGCAGCCTTTCTTTCCTGGTTTATATTTTCTTAACCACCTGGTAAATACAGTTGTCTCAGGGTTGGGGTTTTTTTCCCCTTACCCTCTCCATGCACACGTGCTCCATCCCTTTGAAAGAAAAACTTGGTGTCTGAGCTTCTTTCTCCAAGAGGTCTCACACCTCTGACTGATGCTTTTATGCTGCTCTCTCTGGAAGGGGATGAATTTGATACAGGGCACCGCTCCCTCCTTCCCTTCCTCCCTCACACCTGACTTGGGGACTGAGCTCCCATTCCCAGCACGACTGGGAGATGGGGCTATTTGTAGCAAAGCCCTGTGCTGTAGGTATGTGTGGGATACAGCCAGAGCACCGTGGTTACCATTTCAGTCCCATGGTGGTGCTGGTCAAAATGGCCCAGGATAGCATGCCCTGGAGTAACACTGGCTCTTTTGGAATAGGGGTGAGGTGAGGGTGCTGAACTTGTCCACTCTTCATCCAGATGTAGCTGGTGTTTCTGGCCAGGTAGAAATGACACGCCATGAGCTGAGGTTGTTGTGAGTGCTGTTGTGAGGATGAAAATCCTCATCAAAAGGGAGCTGAAGACACCAGCTGTCCCCAAAGTGGTCCCAGTGTTCTGTAGCTCAGGTATCAGGGAGAATTTGAGTTAGCAGACTAACACCTGGAGAGGTCTCCTCTGAAACTAGTATAAAGCAAGGGATGGGAGGTCTACAGACAGGCTGGCAAGTTCTGTCTATCCTTCATCTCTTGGATAATTTGTGTTTCTGAGTGAAGCATTGTACGGGTGATTTAATTGAAGACTGTATTTGTTGTTTTCTAGGTTGCATGAAGGATTAAAGATGGCAAAAAGTGATGATTGCGTACACATCTTGCAGGGTCTGTTAGTCTTTGGGAATGTGGTCATTGGGGTAAGTGAAGTGGAACAAGTATGGGTGGAGGCTTCCTTCCAGTATGACACTTCTTAAAACAGCAGTTCCCCCTCTTCACTTGTGAAGTGCACACATACATGGTGTGGGAAAGCGTGAGAGAAGAGGATAAGGAGAGCTGTCCTAGATGATCAGTTGGGTGGGAAAGGGACACCAGGGGCAGATCCACAATACCAAGATGGGTGCTAGGGGAAAAGCCTTAGAACTGTCAGCAGGAGCAGACCAATATTTCTCCAGCCACCTCCCTCCATATAATGATGGAATGGTTCTGTTCATTCTTTCTTAACATCCTCAAGTCCTAGGCCTGACCTCTCAGATCAAGCCTGGGTAAGACTTGGCTGCAATTCTTCTGTGAAGTCCCAGTACAGGAGATTGTAGAGCTGGGCAGAGGGAGTGGGGTGGCTCCCACTTGGCAGGAAGTTGAATTAAAGGAAAGCAGTCTACACCTGTTTGTCTTTGCTATTTCTTTGGGGAACCTTGAATTAATGGGTTTCTTGTGCTTCCCAGATGTGCGGCATTGCCCTGACAGCAGAGTGTATCTACGTCGTGGCCAACCCCCATGGTCTCTACCCTGTGCTGAAAGCCACAGAAAACAGTGACATCTATGCTGCTGCCTGGATTGGCATCTTTGTCGGCCTTGCACTTTTTGTCCTGTCTATCCTTGGTATCATTGGAGTCATTAAGGCCAGCAGGACCTTGCTGTTGGTGGTAAGTGTAGCAAAATTTGCCTTCCTACTGCTGCCAAACTGAACAAACGCTGCCTTAGTGTCCCTGGTCACCTTGGGAATCAACCAATGAGCAAAGATAGCTTTTATAGTGATAAGGAGCCAAAGGTTCTTCCTTGATCATGGCTGTGGTGTCCCAGAAGGTGACTCCTGTGAAGACTCATGCACAAGAAGCTCCCGAACCAGGCTGAGGGAATAAATGGAGATAGCCACAGTGAAGGTTTGACTGGCTTGACCCTGACCTTGCCCTGAAGCAATGCAGGAGCACTTGTGCAATCACATATAGCTGGGTTGTGGTTTAGATCCTTGTTTCTCCCCACCCTTACTGCTTTTCAGCTGTCACACACTATTCAGTTTAGGAGCTGATAGGTAATGACTTCTGTACAAGGCATTAGTAAGTGTCAGGATTCCAAATACGAGTGCAATGAAGAACATAAGACATCAGCAGGCAGGCAAAAATTACAGGGGTGGGGACAGAGCTTTGGATAAGCCAAAGACAATGTTAAGATGTAGACAAATCTCTGTACAATGTCTGACTTAGTCATTTATTATGGCAGTGACAAAACTTAATTGGTGTTTGCATTAACGAAGGGCAGAGATGAAAACTCTGAAATGAGCTCTCTTGTGGATTACTGTGGGGTTGCAGGGTGTCTGTTTTAGACAAGAGGCACTCAGAGATCTGAACTCTTGGGCCAGGGAATATGCCAGCAAACAGCTGAGGAAACAGAATTCCCTTAACTCTGAATTTTGGTGTCTTGGCTGAAACCCAAGGCTCTGGTTTTATGAGAGGGTACAAGGGACAGAAGCTGGGGTAAGTAGGAAAAAATGCTTTAAATCAGAGAAGAACTTTATAAAATGTGGGAGGAGGAACAGATACATGAGAACTCCAAAGAAAATATGGAAAATGTCAAAGGGATTATGCTGGAAAGGGAAAAGAAAGAGTGAAAGAGACTATGAGAGGTGACCCTTGTAATCTGTTTCCATGAAGGATCTTTCCTCACAATGTAGGAGTGTTCAGGAAATCTGATGATGAAAAATCAGGGGGATCTGAATGATGCCCTAAACTGCACCTTCCCTTCCCCCAAAGTACAATCTCTCCTTCTAGGAGTGAACGGCTTCCTGCTGAAAAGCTGATAGCTGGTAACTGGAAGTGAAAGGAGGACACATGACACAAACATAGGTTGCCAATGAGACGCAACAAAGAAAAGGACAAAGTATTTTCTGTGGAGGCAGGGTAGTCTTAATGCCATGAGGTTCTGATGAAATCCTGTCTGTGAGATGGAGAACAATTCCAGTCATTCACCTTCAAGGAAGCAAATTGCAAATTGGAACAAGCACGGGGAAGGGCTATGAGAACATTCAGGCTGGATGAGAGGGAATATGATAGCCTGGCCACCTTTGCATCAAGCAGGGTTTCCAGCTTAATCTTGAAAAAAATGCTGAACTGTTTCTCCAAAATCTGATTCTGCTCTCTTTCTCCCACAGTACATCATTCTGATGCTGATCACTTTTGCATTTGAAATGGCTTCTTCCATCACAGCAGCAACTCAGCAAGACTCAGTGAGTATTTCTTTTCTCATGTATCCTTTTAACTTTGCTGGGAAACACAAGTTCTAGGGCACACAGTCACCCTGTTCAGCGTAGTAAATATGATAATACAGTGTAAACTCACAGGACTACTGCTGAGCAGAAGACAACCCCACAAGGAAAAACTCCAACATCATTATTCTAATCAAAGAAATAACTTTGTTCTTCCGAACATAGTTTTGTTATTTTTAACGTTTAAAAATGTTTAACACCCTGTAGTTAAGGAAACAATAGCAGGGGTTAGTTGAATCATCAATACAGTGTTTAGCCTTTCAGCTACCAACTGATTAATCTATCATACACAGAGAAGACAAATCTTCAGCGTTGCCCCAGGCAGTGTTACTGGTGAGGGAAAGATTACATGGATTATTGGAGATACTGTGGGGAGGGAAATTATTTGTGGTGCTTTAGTTCCAACATACCAAAAGCAATCCATGGCTTCTGCACAGCTCTTGTGATACACATCTAGTAGTATATCACTAGCCTGCTTGAGATCTTCGTCTTTGTTGCTCCTGCTTCTCAAATCCTGCTCTTTATTCTCATGTGTAAAACCAGAGGAGAAGCAACATTCCTGTTCTCCAGCAGGACTCTGAAACAAGAAAACAAACCCTCCCCAAATAACCCTGTATTTGCTTTACATGGCCACTTATTTACATAGTTTCTGCATTTTTCTCTGTTTCTTTTTTTTTTTTTTCTCTGTAGCTCACTCCAGAGCTCTTCCTGAAGCAAATGCTGGAGAGGTATCAGAAGTCAGAGCCAGCCAGTAACAGTGACAATGAGGTCACAAAGACATGGGATGAACTCATGCGTCAGGTAACAACACTGAAAAGTCACTAATTACTAAATGCTCTGCAAGCCTGGAATTTCAAATCCTCCTTGGGGCTGCTGGATAATAAAGAGGATGGTATCTGCCTTGAACCTTAAAGAAAGTTCTGGCACACTCCCCCTTTAGCTTGTTTATCAGACGGCAGACTGTCAAAGGCAGGCACTGCAAAAATCTCTCCCATAGATCTGTGATTAATGCCTAACTGGTGTCCTGACATGTGCAGGCTGTGACCTGGGCCCACAGAGACCCTTCCCTTCTCTGTCCCTGCAGAACCACTGCTGTGGGGTGAAGGGCCCCTTGGACTGGCAGGAGTACACGTCTGCCTTCCGCCTCACGCACAGCGACGCCGACTACCCCTGGCCACGGGCGTGCTGCGTGCTGGATGCAAAAGGGCTTCCTGTCAACCTCGATGGCTGCAAACTTGGAGTGCCTGGCTACTATAACAGCAATGTAAGATCATCTCTGCTTTTTCCAGTTAGCATACGTCAGTCAAAAGTGCCTTGCTGGAAGGGAAAGAAACCATGAATAGCCTTTCTCCTTCACTGTAAGGTACAGGTGTTCAAAAGCTTTCTGAAGGAGAAGAAATGACTGTAGAGTCCTGGCCATGTTGCTGAACACAGGACAGGAAATTTTTTTAGGATAAAGTCTTTCCTGATGGAAAGAGAAGTCTCCCAAGCCACTGGTAAGAAATGACATCTCTAACATGTAGATGGACGGTAGCTAAATCAAATCATCTTAGCCCAAAGATGAGAGTATACAATATGAGTAGGCAAATCAGCAGTTCTCCTTCTCAAGGAACAACTTTTCAGTAGACCATCATGTCCTAATCACGAGGTTGCTGGGTCATGAGCATCAGCTTCTGCACTAGTTTGCATTTGTAGAAGGCATTCAAGCTTCCACATTTTCTTGACACTTCTTGATTCTGGAGGTCAATTCTGTGTCAGCTGTGTTTGGTTATCTAAGTGTACTTGGCAAGTGGAGGGCACAGCAAGTTGTCCTTGAAGTGTTTGAGATGCATCTACTTTGTATTTGGAGCCAGAAACAGGTAGGTAATCTGCAAGTTGTCATAAGCAGTGTAGCTCTGGCTTGGTTTTTTGAGACCCTCTGAGCTACCCAAATTGCAGTAGGAGAGGAGCATGCCACCATGCCACCTCAGTCTCTCTCGGGGGTGGATACATTTGTCACCTTGCAGTGCAGGCTCATTGCTGGTGTTGAGTCATTGCTGGTTGTCTTTCAGGGTTGTTACGATGCTATTTCTGGGCCAGTGAGCTCACATGCCTGGGGTGTTGCCTGGTTTGGCTTTGCCATCCTCTGCTGGACTGTAAGTACTTAATATTTGCCTTTATTTCCTCTTCTCTTGCTATTCCACACCCAGCTGGGTGGAGGTGGGTGACAGGACTGACGCATTTAAAATGTCCATCGATTATCGTCATTCATTCGTCACAAATCTGCCTGTAGCCTGCTCCAGTAAGGGCTACATCTACAAGTTCCCCTCCATTCAGGCTTCCAGAGGTGAGGAACTAGGTGGCCTTCCAGCCTGCTGCAACCTGCTGCCATCTCAGCAATACAACACAGCAAACATAGCTTGCAGATGCTTCTTTGTGAAGGGTATTGGATCATCATGATAGATAACTGAGTTTGTAGTTCAAAGATTTTGTATGAGTGTATTCAGTACTCAGGGTTCAGCAGCTTCATGACAGATAATCCCCAGTGAGCAGAGTGATACAGTCAAATAGTTATAGCTGCACGTACCTTCTTTCTTTACTGTGTAGTTTCTATGCAGATAAAAAACTTTAAGATCCTCTGCCTGAACAGGCTTTGCTTTTCAAGAATTTCTTTTACTCCCTCCTACCAGTAAGACTAAATGGGGCTGGGGGAGGGGTGGAGAGCAGGAAATGGGGGGCAGAGAAACTTAATAGTGTTGTCATTTCAGTTCTGCGTCCTCCTTGGCACGATGTTCTACTGGAGTGGAATTGAATACTGAAGGCCTGGTGTCCTCAGTGCTGTCCTGAAGAGCCATGTGAAACTGCATTTGTTTGTCTCCCACTCCATTCTCCTCAGGCCATGGAGGATTTGAAGTTTTCCCACTACCTCTCCCATATATACTTTTGCCCCTCCAAAAACTTGATGCAAAGAACTGATGACTGCAGGAAAGAATCTTCTTGTTCCTGCTTTGCCCCTTGTTCTGCAGCCTTAATGCCTCCTGGCTGAAGCACAATCCTTCTTTCACTGTGCAAGAAATCCTGGAGCATAAGATGAGAAAAAAAGTGATCTGCTTTGTTCTCTGATGACATCAGAAAAGAAAATGTCCATATACACTTGGTCCAGAAAAATGTCGCTCTAAAATTGGTTTGAATTTAAATTATGATGCTTCAGCAAGGGCTATGTGAGCAAAACTGTAATCTCATGTGACCAGTAAGGACAGATGCTGCAAGGGAAAAGACTGCAGTTCTCTCTAATATGTTCTACTGATCAATTTCTCTTGCTGGTCTCTGTCACCCTTGCCTTAGAATAAGGCAAATTCTCTGAGCATTTAAGTGTGGCGACAATAAAAACATGTCACAGGTAAAAAGTCTGTTGCTAGTCAAGCCCAATAAAAGGCTAGCTCACTCCTCAGCAATATGCTGCCTATATGCATGCCTACCTCCTGTCACTGATGAAACTACTGCATGTGCTCCTACCTTCAGAAGTGCCAGTCCAGGAAAAGCTCCACTTGCTAACAAGCAACTCCTTCAAGAAAGCTGTTATGTACTTCGCACAAGATTCCGCACATCTACGGGCTAGGATTTGTGAGGAATACAAGGGGTTCTGTGCTGTAGTTGCCTTTGCATACATGGCTGTCTCATGCTCCTGGTTTATTGTGCTTCTTGCTTTAGTTACCTGTGTGTAAATGGTCACACCCCCTGTGTCATTCCCCTTCCACATCCCTGGATCAGGTAGGACAAAAGGCAAATAATGGCAGTGAGTAACTCTTGTGAAAAAATGCAAGCAAGAAGCTACCTGAACCAAACCCAGTCCTTGCATCAGCGCTTGCAGTTGTCACTCAGTTCAATAAAGGCTGTTTACTTTGGCCCAGACTGAGCTGGTGTCTTTCCTAGTGAATGCTTCAGTAGTTAAAGGTATTGTGAGAAATGTGCTCCTCTGTAGAGTGTTTTAAGGTGAAGCCTCTTCCAAAGATGTACTGGTTCAGGTCCTGATGCTTGCCATCTGCCTTGCTTCTTTGTTTTTGTATATTCACCAAAATACTAATTAAAAAGAAGTGGAAGTGAATTTTTTCTCTTATTCAAGATTGTGTCTTTGGGAAGGGTAAATAATAAAGATCTGTGTCTGGGACATGTGGGGTAGGACAATGACAGGCTTTAACATCCTGTAACAGAGATGCTAAAGCACCAAGATGCAGTGTGCTACAGAAACTCAGCAGCCAAATAGTTCCTTGCCAGAGTGCTGGGGGAGAGGAGGAGGCAGATAAGGGTGAAGAGCTTGAGGAAGAAATAGGTCCCTGCAACACAGAAGAAATTTTCTGTATGACTGTGCCTTCAGAACTGACAATCCTCACGGATCAGCCACTCCCCTGGTTCAGTGGTGTGGTGACTGTCTTGGAGACTCTGAACTCTGAGAAATTCCATAAGGAAATTAGTCTTCAGCACTTTTGTTGTGAGATTTGAGTCATGGATTAGACTGTGTATGTCAGTGGTGAGGGTTTGGTTTTCGAGGGTGCGATGGGGAGGTTTGGTGNCAGCCTTCACAAGGCATCAGTAGCGTTGGGTGTTTTTACGTTTATGCTGCTGAAAGCTACAGTAATACCTAAATGTAAAAAAATCTAAAGAGGATCAGCATTTGCCAAAGTTAGGGAGCAATGGCAAAGACTAGATTCTCTGCTACTTGCCAGAAACTGCAAATTCCTGCCAACTGCAACAGCAGAGAGGAGAGAAATAGGGCAGGAGGGACACGGCAGGCACAGAGACTCTGTCCTTGCTCAGCCAAATGCCTCCAATAACTCTTGGTCGTGGATAGCTGCCCTCCTGCATAAGGGACTCTTGCTTGAGTGTTTTTCTGAAACTCAAGCAGCTCTGCAAATGGGTGAAACAACTGGCTGTGGGACTTTCTAGAGGCTAGTAAGGCCTTCTGAATATGGATGTCACTGAATATTCTGACTGGAGAAAACTGTAGGACCACAGAAGCAGGTAGGATCAAATATTATTTTCCTCCTCTGGTCTTTTGCTTCAGACCTTTCTGGTCCATCTAAGTGTGGTATGATTACAGCACTGCATTTAATATAGAGGAAAATGCTCCAGGATTGTGAAGGAGAAGAGAAACTGGCAATACTTTAAATAGACTATTGCAGTATTAACTGCTGCAACCAGTTGCAAATGATACCACTGACCTATTACATAAATGGCAGCTCAAGTCAGGTCAGTTTGGGTTCTTCAAATTTGCTTTCTGCTTCTTAAGCCTTTCCTTTCCATTGCACTTTGTGCTTTGTGTACTAAAAAAATAAAAGCTGACCAAGTGATCCAGGCAATGGTGGATCTGTGCAGAAGTGCCAAACATGCCACAGTGCATCCAGAAAAACCCAGGTTTATCTGCCTGAACTAAGGGGGAAGGAGAGGATTGGACTGATGACAGAATGATGTTGATCAGGGTCATGAAAAATCCTGCTGAAAAATCAGAAAAAGCTGTGCTTCTGAAGGTTGATTCCAGCCTCTGAAATTACCTGGGGTGCCAGGGAAAGGGTGGGAAGGGATGGAGTCTGTGACAGGAATGGTGGTGACCAGGCTTATGTGTCAGCTGAGACTTGTAAAAACAATCCTGGTCATTCTCAGCTGTTTGGATTGCTTCCTGAAGACAGGGATGTACGTGGTGTTCAGAGCAGGCAATATGCATGTGTGCATGAGAGCTGCTGGACTAAGACATCCTGCTAAGACAGGATCAAGACAAAAAAATGCTGCAGGTGAAAGTAATTTGGTTTGTTTGCAGATTTGCTCTGTATATTTATTCTCTATAGGTGTGAATATTCACAGTTCTCTCGTGGCAATAAAAGCACGCTTCAATTCTCTCATGGAGCTACCAAATGTATTTTTAGATTATTAATTTACTGCAATACTCCCAGCTCTGAAAAATCAAGAGTCTTGCTGAGAAGCACCCTCTGTTCATAACTGATGGAGTGCTGTGTCCTCCAGTCCAAAAAGAATCCCACAGCCTCGGCTGCTGCCCTCCCACGCACACAGAAATGTAACCTGGTGTTTTTCACACTGCTGAATGTTTGTTGCTGGCAGTACTGAAGGTGTCTGTTCCTTCAGGCAATGGGGCAATGTGGGGCTGCCTTTGTGTATTTTGTGCCTCAACCCTCATTTTTCCAACAAGTTTTCCTACCCCTTCCTCCTTTCCCCTCACTTCTTCTGCATGAGACCTCTTTGCACAGACCCTTTCAGGCCCTGATTTTCTTTACTTTGCTGGTTCATGTACCACATACAATGGCCATTATGTGCCATAATTACATCTGGCTACCCACCTCATTGGGAAAACTAGGAACCAGGCTGACAGTGGTGTTCTGTATCTTCTGACGTGGGTGATTTATTCCCTTTCCTGCTCACTGCCCCGGCATCTTAGTTTTTCACATTCCTTACAACAGGGACTCATGCCAAGCAAATGTTTATTGGGACCAACGACCTAAAACTAGCTCCTAAATGAATCCTTCTACTCCCAACCCTTGGCAGCCCTGCCCTCCTTGGCAACTGGGGAAATCCCCTGCAACCTGTGGTATGCTGGGAACCTCCTGCAAGAGCTCTGCCTGTAATCTCAGGCATCTTTAGGAGATCCTGCTTTGGGAGGAGTGGATTATGACTGCTGAGGGTTTATCCTCGACAGGAAAAAGGTGAGGGTGTTTCTGACTTGCTTGTGAGGTGAAATTACATCACAGGCAAGGTCATGTGCAGTTCTTGCATGATCACCAGTTGAGATAAACCCTGCAAGAGAGACAAGTGATGAGCAGTGAGCTGCTCTGGCTACCCAGGGCTAACAGTGAGCCAATGCAGGCCTTCTCTATTTCTCCCAAAGCAATGCTCACCTTTAGCAGGGTACTGTGGCTGGCACAGAGGCTGGAGACTGTAAATCCAAGTCACTCCGTAAATAACCAAATAACCAGCCTAGTCCTTTTATACTGTGTGACCCTTGATGTTTAAAGTAAATTATCTCACAGTGCA
>VXBC01008374.1:82409-114549 GCA_013399945.1 Ploceus nigricollis | reverse complement strand
AAAAAAAAAAAAAAAGTAAAGCAGTTTGTGAGCACTATTTTTTCTGATTTCTTCTTCCTGATCCCTCTGAAGGAAAAGAAAATGTTATCTGATATTCTTCAGACTGGTTCAACTCAATCTTATGGCTGTTGGGTGTTGGGTTTTTTTTCCTTTTTGGGTTTTACTTATCTAGAAACTTCCTCTGTTGAATAATCATCATGTGTGTTATTCTCCTTTCTCCAGTTCTGGTTGTTCCCATGTTTGTGTGCCTTGTGGTTCTTTCTTAAGCAGCTACAAAGTTTTTTTTGAAGTCATTTCCTCTCGCTGAATTCAAATAATTCCTGGTCTTTTCAGATAAGGGATTTAAATGACAGGGAAATGTACCCTCTGCAGCAGATGTGCTACAGAAGAAAACAGGTCCCATTTTAAGATGGATCTGGACCCAAATTGCAAACATAATTCCTAGGCATTGTCTAGGTTTGCAAAATATAGCTCATCTCACAGTGCAGTTTGCTAATAAGACATACAAAAATATGTTTAATTATGGAGTGAGGCAAATACTCAAGTTTTAACACACTATGTCTAACTTCTGAGAGCATCAGGACTCTGGCAGATCTGAGCTTTGCAGATCCCATTCATTTCTAATCCTTAACACTGAAACTGTTCATCCTTTACCCTTGTGGTGAGGCATGTTCTTTGAATAGTTTATCCTGTCCAGATGGAAAATGAACTCCGAAATCTCACTGCCTTTCTCTATCTTGGCTGTTATGATTCTGTTCTTTTTGTTGGTGGTGGTGCCTTGTGCCAGTGTCCCTTCCCTGCACTGCCTGCCTCCCCTTTGCTGCCAGCTGACCTTTAGCCCTATCCAGTGGGCTACCAGTGGGATGTCCTGCTGCCCAGAGCTGCTGGACTCATGTGTTGCAGTGAGAATGCACGAGACACCAGTGTCAAATGCTCCTTGGTGCTGGGTAAGGTTGATTCTTGGTTAATAGCCAGGTTGGGAACTTGCTTAATCCTGGTTTTGGCTTAGCTGAAAGTATCCAAAATGTTGTAGCTGTGGCTTTCAATACAACCTACACAGGGCATTGCCCTGAGTCAGGCAGGCAAAAGAAACTGGCTGGAAGAGTGTTCAAGCACTTCCATGTGTTTAAGCACCCTGATTTAGGGCACAGTGCCAACTGCAGCAGGAGCAGGTCTGCAGTGTCCCTTTGGCCTAATTTTCGTAGCCATGGGAATGCTGTGGGGCAGTCTGAGGTTCTCCCCCTGCCTTATGGCCAAGTCATTGCGAGACTCTGTGGCACAAAGAATGGGAAAATCCTGGTTCTCATACAGTACTAATAATTGGCTCTGGCTAACAACAATTCCAGAGTTCAACAAACATGGTTTTCTCTCTCAATTTGTATGCCAGTTGCCATGGTAAGCAGGAAGCACAACCCAGGCATTTTCCTAAAGGGAAACTGAAGTCATGAAGGAGGTAGGAAAGGGAGTCAAGCCCTGAGTTCAGCTGCTGAGTAGGAAAAAAAATATTTCATTTAACCTGATGATTCATCTGCCTTTTAGGGAGAACAGTGATCAAGCTGCACTGCAGATACATCCACTGAGGCTACAAGCACAAAACACTCCTCTTTTTTTTTTCCTCTCTTTTCTCCATCTCTCCATTCCAGGACGGAATAAGGGACACATAATAACAATATTCACTTCTATGCTACAGCTCAGAGATTGGCTCAGTGAGAGCCAAGGAACTAAATTAATAATTTGTTTAAGTTCTTGCTTGTCCTTTACAAATCACCAGAAGTGCATGCATGATGCACCAGCAGCCTTCATAGTAACTTCTCCTGTTCCAGCCTGGCTTCTGCTGTACAAGAACTGGGATCACAAAGTCTTTCCATGCTCTACTCTGAGTTGCTCTGCATTATCACAGGCAAGGCAGAATTCTGCAGGAGATGTGCTAAACAGGAGGACATGGTTGCACATCACTGAAACTTCAGCCTGGTAGAACTAGCAATGATAAGAGAAAAGATTATTTTACCCTTGAAAATTTTAAAGCATTTCAGATAACAGTAATTCTACAGAAATCTCCAAGCCCTCACTTCATTTTCAGAGCTGCAGAGCAACTGCAGCTTCCATAACCTCCAATCAGAAAAGTGTGTGGTCAGGCCCTAACCTTCAGTGCTCACCATGAAAGCCCACACAAACATAGATCAATGCCCTGGGCACTCACAAAACAAAAGAGGGGCTCAAACTCCATGTCAGAGGATGACAAAAGCATTTGCACTGTATTCATAAACCAAATCCAGAAAAAAATGAAATGTTCCACAACATCACTAGGGCACAGATTTGTTTTTATAAAAACTCCAGTTTAATCTCGTGGCTGAGACCTGGCAAAACATCTTTCTTTTGTGGCTGTTGTTTTCTTTCTTTTTTTTTTTTAAACAATCACGCACAGAGGCAGGCAAGTCCACACAGAGAAAAAAAGCTTAACAAAACTGCAATTCATCAGAGCTAGCAGGAAAAATAATCACAAAACCAGGGCCAGTGTGATGGAGACAGTCCTCTTCATAGTGTCCAGCTTCCAACCTTTCTCTTGACCTGGCAGCAAATAATATTCAAAGGGGACTAGTGCCTGCAAGCACAAGATCCAAGGTCTGGACTGCGGTATGGAGCCCTCAGAAAGTTCTTGCCTTCTGCCATCCTTCCTTTCTGGGGCTGTTAAAGTCCTACTCCATCTCCTGTCAAACTCAATGGAAAGTTTTTCATTCCTTGCTTGGAACAGAATTAGTTATCACCAAGCCTTTACATTAGTTAGGAGCAAGCAAAGGTTAAACAAAATAGGGATCAGCTGCAGCTTCTCCCCCATCCCTAGAGATTTTTATTCTTTTTTTTCCAGAGATGGAGAGAAGCAAAAAGGACAACTGCAAAACCTGGGCATGCTTGAAAGGTTGTATATGCTTCAGTAGATTGTTTGCATTTTCAAGGCCTGGAGAGAAGCTTGTGGTGGAAAGATAAATCAGCCCTTGAACTCTGGTCTCCACTGGTCTTGGCCCTCCTTTGCCAGGACAAGGTCCCTCTCAGGAAGACACATTCAGGCCTTCTGCCCACCACAGATTAACCAGAACTAATTAGCTACTCTGTTGGCAAAAAGCCACTTGATCTCACACTCTCAGTGCTGCAAATGTAGCAGCAGAAAACAGTTCCATGCACCAGCCCAAGTTTCACAGATGTGTAAAATACTATTTAGGCAATTCCTTCATGTTAATTGCATTTCCTTTTTTAAATACATTTACATAGAATGATCTTTTATATATATATATATACATATAAATATATATATATATATAATATATATTCACCATTACAGGTGTTTCAGAATCCATAAAGAAAGAAAAAAAAATTTTGATTGCACCATTTGGACGCTGGATGAGGGAAAATGTTGCAGACTTCACGGATGCTCTCTAATACAGACTTAAGTTCCTCTGAAGCTCTAAAGGTGAAAAAACAAGTACTTCAGTCTTTCTACAGTGATAGCATGAGATAGACAGCCCAGAGGACTGGGGTTTATAAGGTAAAATATAACCTTCATTTCTGTTTGCTCTCCTGCCAGAGAGGCAGCTTCCACAAAAGTTAACATTATCCATGTTCCTCCTTTCCATCAGGGATTCTCACCTTTGCCAGCTCAGCCATTTCACTCTGACTATGTTTAAGAAATGCTGCACCAACCCTCTGACTACCTTGGAAGAATAAGTTAAATTTACTCACTCTTCTTCCACTTGTAAAAGCCCACAAACAACACATGCTGGTGATATTTTGTCATGTCTGACACTGGGGCCATCTGCAAACTGGGCAACAGCCTTTACTTTTCACAGTATCAGGAGAATTGAAAGGTACTGCAGGGTCTCTGAAGTGGTCCTTGTGGAGTTGCAGATGATGAGCCAGTCTATTTAGGAAGGTCCTTTCAATAATACCAAGAAAAACCAGCTTTGCTCACCTGGGCCAGACTCATCTCCCATAAATCCAATCTATCCTTCTTCATAATGCTTCACAGATAAACGAAGGACAAACAGAAACAAAACCCCCAAACAAACAAACAAACAAAACCAATAAAAACCAAACCCAAAACCAAGGAGAAAAAACACAAGAAAGAAGAAAATCCTTTCTTAAAGAGATCAGGTCTGACCCTGAAACTGACACTGGGGATAGCTTAGTAAAGCTGGATCTCAGGAAGCTCCTGCCACCCAGCCAGCACCATTCAATGGGAGGTGGCATCTGTCTTCTGGCCCTGTCCAACTCCCAGGTTCTGGCCTTTCAAGCTGACTGCAGGTACCACTATCAGCATGGATCCATCATCAAACTTTACAGACTCTTCAGAAGGCTGAGTCTGGAGCTGAGAACAACACGGCACCTTGCAACTAAGAACATGCTTTCATCTCTGCAGGACCTGGGGCTTTATTTTAAGAGTTCTGGATACAGCAGCTGAAGGCTGGAGATTAAACTGTAGATAAGCAATGGGATCAAGCTACAAAATAGAGATACCATTGCAGCATCTCTGCTTAATTAAAATCCAGGACCCAGATCTGAGTTCAAATTCTGAAACATCCTTAAAAAGTATAGTCTGGATACAGATCTTAGTTGAGGCTGATCTTTAATATCAAGTAAAGATTTCTAATAATTTTCTCTTGCAGGAGTTTCACCACTTATGCCAAAAGTGCTATTACTTACTGGAATGCTGTTAAGAGTTGAGACAGTGTATTATATACAAATTGCCAGACCTAATTTCTTGTTCATAGATCAGCTTATATGAGAATAAGGAGGTGGAAAAAATGGTTGTAACATGCCAAGGTTTCATCACATTTTCTTTTCCTTCTGATGCATTACTTTGTGAGCTTCTCTAGCTCCCTTCCAGCTGCCTTGGCAGTCAAAACTTCTAGGACCTGAGAGACTATAAGTCCTTGTCCAAAGTAAACTCTTTTGTTGATGCCAAAAAACCTGGGCATCACTTCCACAACTTTTACTTCCTCTAAAACCTTACCACAATACCTCATCTTGCACCTTCCCTTTGTCATTAACTGAGCCATGGTGATTAAAAGCTTTCTCATTAGGCAGTGACATGTATATGCAGTGTGGAGCTGTGCTAACTATGAGGAGCATGAAGGACTGGAAATTCCCTAGTTTTAATAAGAGGCTGCGCAGGCATATCATGGTCTGGGAGTAGAATAATACAATTGTCATGAAGCTGCATATCCTGGGCCTGCTGTCCACAGCTTGCCCAGGTAAAGCATAGGCTGCTGCCTGTGAAAGAACATGGACCCAAACAAGAACTCCAGGCTCTCGTCTGGTTTAATAATCTCCCTCAACAAAACTGACAGCACAGACTTAGTTCTCTGCTCTGTTCCCATATGGCACTATACACAAATAAAGAGTGCAGTGGGGAGGATCAAAGACTGCAGCTCGTGACAAGGAAAAGCCCTCTTGTTTTTCACATTCCCTTTGGAAATGGAAGGAGAAAATTCTGCTGAAGATATATTCCGTGCATTTGTGGGCCCATAACTTCTCAAAAATACCCCAGCATATCTCTCCTTTAGCAATCAAACAGTTCAGAGAAAGCACTGCATGGGGGGGCTCAGGGCCCTCCAGCCACAATGGCACTAATAAAGTGACACAGTCTGTGCAGACTAGGAGCTCGTGGGTTGAGTTTACCAACCATTGGAAATTGCCAGTACTTCACAAAACAAAGCCCTAAACACACATCTTTTGGGAAATTCTGGCTGACACTCATTGTGGTGCTTATAGCACTTCCTAACAGTTTACTGCTTAAACTATAGCCCATCACACCCACCTGAGGGCCTGCAGATTCAGACATCTCCAGGAATGATGGCCCCTGCAAGCACATTACAGGGACAATCTCAGTGCTGGCAGCAACACCTGTGTTCCTGTCGCCTCTGTAGTCACCAGTGACACTTAAATTGCAGAGACAGCACAGGCTGTACCTGACTTTGCCATCGCCCACAGTCATAGATCAGGCAACAGATGAGCCTGTGGTGAATACAGAGTTAGAGGCTTTATAAAGGAAGCTTTAATTCTATTCCCATGGCAGCTGTTGCATATCTGAACACGTATTTGCCTGTAACATTAATGTTTCCTTCAGGAGAGAGTTTAATTCACTTCAAATCCCCCTCTCAGGACTTGTTCATGACCTGTTCTGCAGTCCCACAAATCATCCTCTTTACCATACTCTTAATCAGTCTGAAAGCACTGAGGTCCAGGGAGGTGGCAACCAGCCACACTCTCAAAGAAACAGTGTAAAATCATAGGAGATGAAATTTAAATGGAGAAGAAGCACCTGGGGACATGCCACACAGTGGCAATGAAAGACCAAGGGTCAAAGATACGTTAGTCAGGGTGCAAGAGGGCAATAGCCCAAGGACATGGAGATAAGAAGATCCTCTTGCTTTTGTCTGCTGTTGGCAGTGTGGAGCTCAGCTGGAGACAGCTGCAGAGGTGTCATCTGGCTTTAAGCAATGATGAAAACAGTTGATACTGGTCTTTGGTATGACCTTGCCTTGGCTTTCACTGCTTTCAGCCAGAGGGGTCTCTACCGCTGGGCAGCCAGCTGCACACTCATTCCTCAGCCACCCATCTTGTGTGCCCAAGGAAGGAGTGACTGAGCACACAGAACTTGTGAGCAAGACCTGGAAGACTGAAAGAACAACTAGGCATTTCCTGTCCAGCTGCTTTCATTCCAGCCCTTGCACAGGCTGGAAAGAGCATACCTCTGATGCAAGGAGAGAGCTGGAGGCAGCATCCTCAGGTTACATGTTTATCACTGGAACATCCCTGGGTGTCTCACGTCCTGTGTGATTTGCTCATGCCAGCTTCACCTTCCTCTTCAGCTATCCCCAGCCTCCTGCACTGTTTATTTACACTGTGTAAATCAGAAAGTCCTTCACTGCTGTCTGGGAAACAATAGTAGGAGTTCCCAAACATCTGGACTTACCTCCGCAGCAGATGTTGTGCCCCTGCACCCTGAGCTGCAGTGTTTTGTAACAATGTTTCCTCTCAGCCCTATTTTCTAATTATACAGAGATTTACCTTTCCTTTTTTTCCATAGGGAGGATGAGACTTTCACAGGACTTGTTAGAGAACAGGTGTGAGAAATGCAAGTTCCCTGGGACTGGCTTACCATTAAAAAAACCAGACAGTGAGGGACTAGGCAGGAGCAACAAGGGGAATGAAAAGCAAGACAAAGATACCATGACCTTCCATAGCAAAAGCTTTGCAGGAAACCATACACGATTCAGGTCCATCTTGCACAGAATAGTTTTAACAACAGCAAAATGGCAACAGAGTTGGTCTTGGACACTCCCATTCCAACCATCACAGAAAAGGATTAGGAGGAGCAGCTGCTACTCAATCTGCCTCCCACTTCGTCCATCCAGAATCACAGAGCGCCTCTGGGGCTGGTAGAAGCAGCTGGTAGAGGTCTCCAGTCTCTGGCCATTCTTGGGGATGGTCATTTTGTTCCTCAGTGTCACCCCCTCAGGCGTTGTCCGTGTGGGGTCGGACAGATCGCCACAAATGGGGCTCAGAGAGGTGGTCTGAGTGGGGCTCCTGATGGGTGACAACAACACCCTGGAGTCTGCTGAGGACGTGGGGTGGTCCATGATGGGGAAAGGGGGACTGAAGAGAATCAGACTCTGGGGCCTCCCAGGCCTAGATCTGTAGGAGGGTTTGGAGAACCCTGATGGCCTCTCTATCTTTGAAGACTGTGGGTTATCTCCGGCTGTCTCCCCTCCAGATGTGCGCTTTCGGCGCAGAACAGGGGCATCCAGAGCAGGGTGATGACTGGACTGAGACGGCTCCAGTGGAGAGCCCAGGCTGCCATGCCAAGGACAGGCTGAGTCCTTTTGAGCAGGGTCACTGTTTTCTTTCTCTGCTTTGGCTTTCTTCTCTGTCAGTGGGCTCTTGGGGGCCTCCAGGTGGCTCCATGCCACCCGTGGAGCTTGCCTGATGGCCTGCTTGGCTTCTGCTTCCTTCTTCTCAGTGGCTGGAGCAGCGTTCTGAGCCTGCAGGGGCTGGGGGATCTGGGTGTACTGAATCTTGGGCGGTATCACGGGCACTGCTCTAGCCTGGCACATCTTAATCATGAAGGAGGTCCTGACTGCTGATACGCTGACGGGGGCAGAGTTACGACGGCCGGTGGTGGCGTGGGCCACTGCCAGGTAATCCAAGTCTAGATCCACGGGGGCATTGAAACGAGACCCCCAGGGAACACCCCTACTGGCAGCAGGGCAGTGGGTTGGCAGGGATGGGACAGAATCACTGGTTTTTACTTCCTTCTGCCCATACAGGAGGTTCCCAGGGGCTGATGGCATGGACAGGCTCTCAAATGTGAAGAAATCTGGGGCTGGGAAGAGTGAATCCAAGTTGAGGGATGAAGGCCTGGTCTTTACTTTGCGAGGTGTTTCTTCACCTTTATTACTCAGCTGTGACTCAGTGGCAGAACACAATGCTTTGGTGACAGTCTCTCCTCCCAGGGCAGTGTCCTGAGAGATGGATAACTCCTCCTTTGTGTTCTTAGTCTGTGAAGAACTGCCTGGACTATTTTGGTATGGCAAAGACAACTCAAGCTTTGCGCTCCAAGGGTTTTCTTTGCTCACGTGCACTTTCTTTCCCTCTGTCTCTGAAAGAGGGACGCTGGAGGGTCCTGCTTTCTCACCTGGTGCTTTCTCCCTGATAAGGGGGTACTCAGATTTTGGAGGTTCTTCTGGAGGACTTGGGCCATTCTCATCTTGCATCACTTTGCCCAAAGTAGAGGGGGACATGGGTTGTGTTTTGGACAGCTCACAAGTCACTGAATGCAGAATGTCACCGCATGGCTGCTGCTGGTCAGTGGCATCTATGAAAGAGAACGGGGTGGTCCACAGACTCAGCACTGTGTCTTTACTGTCCAGGGAGAGGCTGCGACTGAACCGCGGCCTAAGAGAAAGGCCTGTCTCTGCTCTCTGGCTCTGTGGCTGAAACTCCTGGGTCATCTTCTCCTGAATGTCCTTAAAGGTGGGGGAATGGAGAGGGCTTGTAACCCACTGGTGATCCTCCCAAGGCTCCACAAGTTCTAAGCTCTGCACATTATCTGTCCAGGCATCCTCGTCATCCTGGTCAGCAGCATCCTGGGTTCTGCTAACAGCATTGCCTTCCTTCACCTCCTGGATTCCAGCTCCACTCAGTGCCTTGGAGGAAAATGTGTCCCTTTCATCAGTAGTCATTACGTCATGCTTCTCCCTCTGAGTCTGGACTGTGGTAAGACCATCCTTTTCCCTCTGGAGCTGGTAAGTGCCATCTTTTTCTTTCCCTGATTCTGGACATGCTCCTTTGGAACAAGATAATCCATCACTAGCGGCAAGCTCACTAAATTCTGATTGATCATGAAGCTTCCAGTCCGGGGTAGGAGTGAGACATTCACTCCTGCTCTCCACCATTGACTGGTGGTTCTTTGGAGTGGCTGAGCCTGTTGGAAGAGTGCCCAGTTTGGGAAGGGCTGAAGCACCACTCTGCTGTGCAACTGCATCAGACTGGCAGCTGGGGAGGCTTTCTTGTTGCTCCATGCCACTGGCACCAAATAAAGGCACCTGAGTTATCTGTGATGCTCTGCTTTCAGATTTCTGCTCACCGAGTGTTGGACTCTGCCCTGGGCCAGAGGAAAGACTATCTGTTTGTACTGAAGAAGAGGATTCAGAAATTGGGCTTGTCTTGGGGACAGCTGCTGGCAAGAGCAAGAGCTCCTCTTCAGGTTCAATAATTTTCAGTTCCTGCTGTATCTCTGGCCACAGCGGTTCTAGAAGGGCATTCGCCGGGTCCTCCTCAGTCTGAAAAGCAGAGGAAATGCCATCACCTGGGAGCTCACAACTTACCAGTAAATACCCCTCCATTTTCCCCAAACAGCCCTCCTAGAATAGCCAGGCTCCTGGATGAGCATGCTCATGGGTACAGAAACACAGACACACAGACTGCTACCAGCTCAAGGAAGAGAATACATCCACAAACAAGTGGGTTTATGGAGGAGAAGGTCTGAGGTGCAGCCAAAAGGAGGCCTGGATAGACATACTGAAATAGTGAGCTGAATGAGTAGCTGGAATGTTCCAGCCCATTTCTCAGCAATTCCCATTCAGGCTCACTCGGCCTTGCCAGAGAATATGCATTCCCAAACGGCACACAAACGCGAATGAATAATCTATTCAAGGAGATATGCCAACAGATCTTTAAATAGCTGTCCAGAGATGAGTATCGCTGTAAGAAACTTGGTGAAAAGGCTTTGCTAGAGATACAGAGGAGGCAAAAAAATAGTAAGAATTAGAAAAATAAAATTGTGTGTAGAGAATGGGAATAAAAAGGACTGTTCAGGCTGTCCAGGACAAATGGGACAGCAAAAATAGAAGGGGAATTCAGAGACCACGGGTCAAAATGTTCAGACATCCGGACAGTCTCACATCTGGAGAGTCTCAGAGCAGACAGATGGTACAGACTGAAATTGTACAGTTACAGGAAAAGATGACCGAAAGGGGACAGTAGGTAGTTACGTAAAGGTAAATCACCACATGGTGATTTCACAGAAGTGAAATAAATCAGTTCATGGTCAATTATTAGTGCTGCTTGGCCTAAGTTACAGACTGAGTTAGACACACAATGAAACTTTAAACAACCTCCCAGTCACCACCATGACATGGTCCCCCACCCTTCTCATGCCTTCTTCCATACCACATCTCTTAGGCACGATCCTTCTTCTGTCTTAGCCATCTCAATCTCCTGTTGGTCACAGCTGCCTTCTGAGGAGACATCCTTCATCCTGAGCTGTCCTTGCTCTGCTTTGTCTGCTGGGAGTGGTCCCTTATGGAACTCGGAAGCTGGTGTTTGTTCCAAGGTGGGACTCTGCTCTGAGGACTGCTGGGGGCTGCTGGTGCTGCTTGTGCAGCTGCTTTGTCCACATGTCTCCTGATTTTCTGCTGCTGGCTGTGCCGTTTCTAGGGACTCAGGTTTCCCAGCTGCCACCAGCTCCTCAGGATGAGAGCCTGGATCAGAAACACAAACGAATGTAACTACTTGAGACTGAAAACTTGTGCCCTGGGACAAAGCAGTGCTGCCAAGAGCCAACACCAACTAACAAAGCTAGAGAGCTCCCTCCGGGCACAACCAGATGTTTCTGGGAGGTCACCCACCTACCCAGGCTCCTTACTGCAACAAGCACCACCCTGACCTGCTATCAAATCAACACCCACCCTGCTATAGGTTAGTTTCTTTCCTGCCACAAGCTCAAGCTGGAGAAACCTCCACACCACCAAGCTGCAGAGCACTTCCAGCAGCCCAACTGAGGATCCATACCCCCCTCCTTAACACAATTTACCTCTGGATGCTGCCACTGGCAGAGTTGGCCCTGGCTGTTTCTCCTTGCGCTCTGCTGCCTGCTCTGTCCTTGTGTAGGTCCCTGCCTCCAGAGCAGAGGGGCTCGTGCTCTCCACCAGAGAAGACAGCTCCTCTAGACTGGAAAGGGAATGCTTCTCCTTGGTGGGCAGGCGGCAGGGTGTGCTGTTGGTGCTGATGACTGCTGATACCCTCAGCGGGACAGAGACAGCAAATGGCTCCGAGATGTTCAGGGCTTTCCTCTGGTGATGAGGAGAGGCCTCCAAGGGAAAGAGGCTGCTTGGGAAGCCTGACTTGGTGGCTGTTTCAGAGGTGTAGAACATGAGCACTCCTTTGGCTGAAGTCTGCTCATTTTCAGCATCCTCTGCTACCCGGAAAACCTTCAGCTGCTCAGGGGGTGACTTCACCTGCGGTGTCCGGGGAAGACCTCTCTCCCCACCCAGCTCTGAACTTCCTTTGGCCCCCATGGCAGATCCTTCACGCTCCCACTCATTCTCCTTTCTGAGGTCATACGAGCTGCCTGTGCCTCCTGTCCGTATCTTGGTGGGAACAAAGAATCCTCCAGTAGTCACTGACCGTTTGAACCTGCTTTTGTCATCCTCCCCTAGAGACAGGAACATAGGAGCAAGTCAGTGGGAAGCAAAGAACTAGCAAACAAACTTCCTCTGTGAGGAGCCCTCCTCAATCCCTCCAGGGATGAGTCCTGCCCTGGTGAACACTCAGATTTCCCCAGATATATGGAGACAAGTGGCACTGAAGGCTTTCTATGCTCTAGCCCTACGGCTTCCTTCAAAATAGTCAGGCAGCACGGGACTGAATGCCCTCCAGTGGAAATCAGCTCAGACTTTTATTAAACACCCTTCTCCATCAGATGCAGACTATCACATACTGTCCACAATGCACACACCAGGCTTTGTCAGCTTTTTGTAAGCCTTTTTCACCTACAAATGGGATTTTTGTGCCCAGAATAACCAAGAAAGAAATCAAAGCAGTCCAACTGCCAATAAAGGTGCAGCTAAACACAGTGGTAACTCTCAGGTGGATGCACTGAGATAAACAACACAGAAAAGAGTCAAAAATGCACGCGCACAGAGGTGGGGACACACGTCAGCAGCCATGGCGTAAGTACACAAAGATACACAAGATGGTGAGATAGACACAGACTGCTCATCCATTGAGGGTGGTGAGACATGGAACAGGATGTCCAGAGAAGCTGTGGACGCCCCATCCCTGGAAGTGTTCAAGGCTTGCTCAAGTGTTGGTACCACCTGGTGTAGTGGAAGGCGTCCCTGCCCGTGGCAGGGTTGTTGGGACTAGGAGATTTCTAAAGTCCCTTTCAACCCAAACTGTTCTGTGATGCTGTGATCCATGCTGCTGAAAATGCAAAGCTGCAATCCTTAAGTCCCACAGTATAGGCAGGCTATGGATGTCTCACCTTCCACTGGCAGGGAGCACAACGAGTCCATGCTCTTTGCAGGCCGAATAGTTGCTTTTTCTGTGGAAAAAGAGTTTTAGAAGGAGGTATCAGATCCTGTGGCTTTGCAGGCTTCAGCCCATAAAGATCAAAGGCTGCATACATATAGACAGGCATGCCAGGCAGACATTTTCCATTTCCAAGCATTTCCCCACGTATCTACAACCACATGGCTTATTACCCAAAACACTTGTCCACACAGCTGGGGATCTGCTCGTGCTAACAACAGCTTTGCACCTGCTGGACATGTGGAGAGCTATACTTAACCCAGCCAGACAACACCACCTCCACTCTGAAGCAGTTAAACATCCCCAGAGCTGTCATGTGCCACTCCCCTCCCCGACTTAGTCAGGCTATTGGTTGTGGGGGACTTTTTAACTAAACTGACATAAATGCCTTATCACCTCTCATTCCTGATAGCAAATGTTGGGTTATTTTTACGTTGAACTCCCGGCTCTTTTGCTGATGTGAGCATACCCTGCCTCCAGAAAGAACTCTGGGAAATTTCTGAGGGCAGTGAGTGACCTATTTTGCTGGCCATCTTCACTGGACTTGCTTGTCCAGAAACAAGCTGTCATTTGTTACTATACATTCCACAGGTCTGTTCCTGAGAGGTTTTGGAAGCTTGTAGCTATTACTGCTCTGAAAAAGGAAGGGAGGTGGGGAAATGTAGCTGGCAAGGAAGACAAGTTAGTCTCTGGCAGCCCAAAAAGGGTCCATGGAGATCTGGAAAATGTCTGGGAGTAAAGTTTGCTGTTTACAGAGTTGCACAAAGTAGGTAAAGCAGAAATTCAGCAGGCTTATTGGACTTCATTTGTTTATATAATTGAGGCTTCTGGCTCTGACTCTCACATGAGCATAAGAGAAACTCCAGCTACTTTTTACATTTATATGGAGTCCTGCTACTTTTTACATTCATAAGACGTGATGTCTTGAGCACTGTTTCCACTTTCCAGGAGGAGCAGAATTCAAGCTGGGGAGCTGTGTAAGTCACATTTTATGTGACTTACAGATTTGTGTGCACAGACACAAGCTGTGCTAAAGCACGTGCTGAGTTTCAGCAGCAACTTCGTCTGTTCCCTCACATTAGGCTGTAGCAGAGAGCACTGAAAAATGTAACACAGCAGCACAGAAAGGCACTGCTTCATTGCTGAAAACTCTGCACAAGGCTGTGCATTTGTGTGTCCTGCTGGTGAAAATGTCCAGCCCCTGTCACTCAGTACTCTCCTTGGAATAAGGCTCAGCCTCCACGATCACTGGGGCTGCCATCATTCCTGGGCCTCCTTGGGTTAGCGCTATTTTGAAACAGAGTATTCCTTATCAAAGTGAGAAGGTGATCCCGTGATCAAAATAGGATAGAGAGCTATTTTGAAGTCTGTCATGGCCACACTGTGTGAGGCCATCTGTACATGCAAAACATGGGGAAGGCAGGGGTCCAAAAAGAACTGGATCCAGCATTTGGCTTCACACCCATTTCTGATCCAAATACAGCCTCTCTTATATGTGGTGGTAGCTAATGTTGCCAATATTAACTGTTTTATTTGAAGTCTTGCAATGTTAGGCAGTGGTCCTCCAAACACCAGCTCCTGAAGTCATGAAATTATATAAAGAAAAAATCACCTTCATCTCCCTACAGAAAATAATTCCTTGACTTGGAGATACTAAAAAAAATCTGGAACATATAAACCTAAAACATTTCTTTATGAATTCAAATTAAAAGGGCATGCTTTCTTTTGAAGAATGTGATTACTTTTAAGTCAAGTTCATGATTTTTAGAGCTTGAGTCATCATTTCTTAACACTGGGAACTGGCATTGCCATGTGATTTTCTAGGAAGCAGAGTGTTTAAGAGATTGCAGCCCAGGAGAGGTTAGAACTTGGGATTACAGCCAGAAGAAACACAACTTCTCTCTTGTAAATTCTGCAAAAGCAATGGCTTCCCTCAAAGTGCTGAGAGCCAGAGCTGAAGGCACTCCTGGTGCCTCGTTTTTCACAAAGACACTGAATGCAGCTGGTTCTTTAAAGTCCTTCAGTGGAAGGACAGCCTAGAAAGACAGCCATTCACCCAGTGTCATGTAATGAGCCTCAGGAGACAGAGACTGGCTGGGCTGGAACAGTGGACTAATCCAAACCTACATACCATTTCCTAGTCCCCAGACTTGACAGCTGGACAACAGGAGCCCACTTATCAGGTACCAAAATGCAATATTTACTGTAGCTGTCTGTCCAATCCTCCTGGAACGGTGTTTCTTGCCATCACAAGGAAATGAGATGTGCGTGAAACCAGGCCACAAGCACGACCCCATTAGACAATCTCAAGTCTATGGCATTAGTGGCAAGTGGATACAGGTTGTCCCATGCTACCAACAACACAAGAGAAAGCCTCAGAGAGAAACATTCAGCTGTAAAGTGTGTTCTTACCAGAAAGCTTCTGTGCCCTTACAAAGACACTCCCATTTCGACTCAGTTTAGACTTTGATTCTGAGCCAGAGCGGCCCAAATTAAATATTGACTTCCATTTCTTGGACTTGGTGGATAATTTCCTCCTGGAAGGAAAAAAGGCTCAGGTGGTCACCCAACCTTAGAGACTTTTGCCTTTTTAATACCCTCCAAAGGCCTCTGAGCTGTCTCCCCTCACCACTTTCCATTTTTTTCTTCTCACACTTCTTTTAACTCTAAAGCATGCAAAGCACAGCTACACAACCAACCCTTTTTGGCTACATAGGTAGCAGTCACACTGTAAGTGATTTATCTATACTGCTGATTTAACTATTTCATGGATGGAAAGACACCTAAGCCTTCAGATAGTTGGTTCTGGGATCATGCTACAGCAACAGTGATTGAGCAATCAACCATGCTTGTCTCCAGAAAGGAGTGGTTTTCAAGGCTCAGACTATCCTGCAATAAAGCAAAGAAAAATTGCCTTTTGAACAGGTTTTAATGACACAATGTATGATAAATTCCAGGGCACTGATGGAACTGGTACCATTTCTCAGTGCACAAAGTTATGCTTTAAAGACCATGTCTTATGGCAAAAATAAAGGGATTCCTTAATGAAAAGTCGCTATTCATGCTTCTCAGGCCAACATTAATTTAATCACAGGTGTTATATATTCATATGCAAGTATAATGTACTAGCCAATGAGGAGGAGGTTTAAGGGAATTAAATCAATTTCTCATAACCATCAGAGGAAGTGGGACACCAGTTCCCTGCATCTCTTTGGAAATCCCAGCTTCTGCAGAAAGCAGCTTCTTGTCCTAATGCAATTTTTTCCTTGTATACATATTTCTTCATGAAGCTCTGTTTCATTTTCTTCATTCTCATTCTGACTCCTCCTTCAATCTCCCTGTCTTTCAGAGCAAGAATTCTCTTAGCTCCCTGTCTTGCTCTCCACATTGGGCTTTCTATCTCCATATTTCTGCTTTTCTTTCTGATCAGTACACAGAGAAGTACAAATCAGTCCTACAAGGGGGATTATTATCTTGGGGATAGAACTTTTCTCTTCAAATAAGAAAGGAGAAGACACTCTAGAGAGACAAACATCCTTTTGTCTTAAGCTGGTTATCCTCTTGCCAGTATTATGTTGGATTACTCCTTTTTGCTTTAATATATCAAGTGCCAATAAATATCTTTGTTCTGGTGCTTTCTGGGTCAGTAGATTAATGAGTCTCCTGCTGCAGAGGCTATAATCTATCAGAACCAGGCAGTAGAGTGGCTATATATTAACAGTTAGATAGACCAACAGATAAATACTTATTCTGGGCAGCTGTGCCAACAACTGCAGCAACCTCAGCTGAAATTGGACTCTTCTCCTGGCATAGACATAGCCGGCATAGGTGCCACCACGTAAATATCTCTCCATGCTGGGAGTGAAAATGAGCCTTCCTGCTTGGCTGTAATTGCAGAGGAACCAGGAGAATGAAGAATCTGGAGCAGGTCAGTGGCACCAGGCATGCCCTGGACCGGCCACCAGCAGGTGGAACTCGTAGACGAGCTGTGCTCCAACCTGCTCCACACTCATCCCGTGTTTAGCCAACTTCTGGCTGGCACAAGGATGCAAAGACAATTCATTCCTCCTGCAGGAGGTCTGTGAGGTTCTGCCCTGATGGAGAGATGAGAACTAGTGAAGCTATGAACCCAGCACCTGCAATACTTCTCAGGAGTAGCTCTGCCTCTTTTGAGGACACTGAACTTTCTTTGTGCAGTGGCAGTAGATTCAGATGAGTGCAGGTGTGGGGGTATCACATTAACAGAAGGACCATTCCCAATCACACTGGGGAACCTGCCCTTTTTTGTTTGTGCTTTACACTCCTCTTGGCACTTACTTGCTGTCAGGAAGGTCAACAACTGTGTGGAAGAGGGACCCAATTACAGGCACGATTTCAGGCAAGCTGTTCTCTCTCCTCTCCTTCCGCGCAGGATGGGATGCAGACAGACTCCGTGCCTGGGCTTCTTCCAGGCTCACCAGTTTCATTGGCAGGGAGGCCGAGGGGAGGGTCAAACTTTTCACAACTGATGCGCTCTCTAAAAAACAAGAAAACACATTCCAGCCTGGGGTGAGGAGGGATGAGAGCAAGAGCTTCATGACTTTATTTGACTGGAACATCTCCTGTGGAGGGGGGAAAGAAGTGGCACGTGCAGGGAGAAAGGCTTTTTGTCAGATAAGCCTTTCAGCTCCCCAGCAACCTTATCCATCTGAGTACATTCCCAGCAGGGGCCATGCTTGCCAGCCAAAGGCTGTGTTGTGTGGACTTGCTTCCTCTGCTGCAGACACTCCTGTGTGAAGGAGGTGTCTCTGAAAACCACCAGGATTCACACATTCCCCTTACTCCTCCCTCACTCCCTTCCTCCATCTCGCTCCCACCCTCCCCCGATTTTGAAGCAGTTCAGTCCCTGATCCCAATTTGGTGCCTAGTTCTTTCTCTCACTTCCACAACTTTCTCCTTGTCTTGTTGCAGGACAGGGGATTGTTCTAAAACCTGCATCACTTTAACTTTCTAATCCATTTCAGGGTCATAAAAAGCAGTCTCACTGATAGCCCAGAGAACTGAAAGTGTCTGTCCCCCTACCCTATGGGGGCAGGGGCAAAGCCATGTTAAGGTAAAGATGGGCAGAATGAGCTGACACAGGGCTGCAAAGCAGAAAGGTGGATACTGCCTGAGTACTGAAGGTATCAGAAGTCTTCTGAGTGTGTAAAATGAGAAGGTGCATATTTCTGCAATTATGTGAGGTCACTTTGGATCCATGCCTTCTCACTTCCCAGTCTTTGCCAACAAAACCATCACTAAACAGCAAAATCAGCATCTCTGAAAACGATTGATGTCCCAGGAAAAAAATACATCTCTTTTATAAGATGTCCTCAGGAACAAGATATAAGTTTTTGGAGCACAAAATTAATTTTTCCCAGAGGAGTGCCTGGGAGTGTGACCTCTGACTTGGGTGGAAATAGTGGCTGCAGGGCAGGTATTGTTGGTATGAGGAATTGTAACTGGGGGAATCTGACAGAAGAGCTGAGACTGTGGCTGATGGACTTTCAGAGAAAGCTTAGACCAAGATTGAGAATCAATCAGGTGGTCTTCCTTTTGTGGAAAGAGTTAAGCCACATGAGATCATGCAAAAGATGAGACATAAGGCAACCTGAGAAAACAGTAAAGGAGGCTAGTATTGAAAATGTTGAAGATAGGGATGAAGAAGACAAGAGTAATGAGATATTGGGCTCAAGGTGCCTTTGGGGAAGTCTGCGGTGATAGCAAGGGTTACTGTGCTTGCAATATTAGTTGAAGGGAGAGCTGAACTACACAGCAAGTGACATGGGAAGTGGCTCAGGGAGGTTGCTACCAATGTTCTCTGCAGAGCTGGCTTTCCTGTTGTTGTTGAAGATCTGATCCACGTGGTTCAGGATGAACTCGATCACCAGTTGCTGCACTCGCACCTCCAGGAAAGCTGCATCCCCATTGCAGCCAACTGCCTCAATCTCCTTTGACCTGCATGAGGAAAGAGGGGTACCAGTAGTGAGCATTGCCACACACAGCCCCTGGCAAGGACAGACCAGATTTCTTCCTGCAAGCAAGGCAACAGGGATGATTTCCCCACTCTTGCTGTACCTCTTCCTCTCCCTCCCTTACAGGCCCTCATCCTCTCTTTGTCTTTCCACTCTTTTAAAAATTATTTTCTCTGATTTCTTTGCCATCTCTGCTACTTCCTTTCCTGTATGTGTTATTTTCCCCACATGGCTTTTACATTCTTCAGCAGGTAAAACTGTGACTCTCAAGTTCTATTCTTCTCCCTTTTTCCTATTTTAGCTATTTCAAGGCTGGGCCTGAAAGACAACATGGGAGCCTTCAAAGGCTGCTTCTAGATCCCTACTCAATGCTTCAATCACCTCTCAGTGAAATCCCTTAGACCCTGCTCAGGTCTTCCCCATGCCAATTTCTTCAGTACTTTGCCGTGTGCCCCAATAGTCTCTTCTCTGCCTCCCCTGTGCTCCCACATTCTCAATCTTGCTTTCAGCAAAGGAATATTCCTTATCTTGACATGCCAAAGTGTTGCTGAAGAAATTATCTTTGGGCAATGGATCCTTTGTAAAGTTAATGACTGGTGTGTTAGATAACAGCTTGGGGCATTGCCAAGAGGATAACCCTGTGAGGAGATTGCACTTGCATTGCTTGCTCCTTTCTTTTTGTCCCTGGGACTTGTACTTATGAAAGACTGCAAAGGAAAAACAGACTTTTTTTTTTTTTTTTGACAAGGACAGATGCTAGAATGAAAATGTCTCAGTAGTAAAGACCCAATTTATGTTATTCAATAGAGTCAACATTTGATTCATTTTCAGAACCTGCTCTGCCATTTTTGGGATTCAGAAGGGTGAGATAACTCTTTAGAGAGTGCTTTTCAGGCTTGTACCTCTCTAGCCAACGTTCTCTGCCAGCCCAGGGCTACCTGGATGGCTCAGCCATCACCACTCTCCTGCCCAGCTGCAGTCCTGGACTCTCCCTGCACAGCTCATTCCTCTAAATGCAGGGGTATTGGATGGACAGAAAGGGAATTTTGACAAGATACAAAATATTTAATTTTTTTTTCCCAGATGCTATTTTTCCTTGTTCTGCTTAGCTCTACAACATAGCAGCCAAACCCCTGTCTGCATCTAATCCAGGCTTCTTCACAGGAGAGTGCCAGGCATAACAAACATGAAAAACTAGCTGGTGGTCTTGAGATCTGACACTGGCTGCCATTTCAAGCCCAGCAAGCTCATATCAATTTTGCACAAGCAGATCTGGGAACAGGTCTCTAGTATTATTGCCCTGTTTTTCTCCCTTCTGATCCCTGCTGTCTCTCACTGCCCTGCTGCAGAAGCACTGGCACCATCAAAAATGTTATTAACATTCCCAAGTGATGAGTTAAGTCCTCATTTCTAAATCTATGTTCAACTTGCAAATAACAACTTTTTTTAATAGGAAACACACAAACCCACAAGTTTCCTTGGATGCTGGCAGTGATGCAGATTATTCAACCTGGAAGAAAAGTTGTTTGCTCTGCTATGCTCTTCCCTTTAGTTGCTCAGCTTTTCCCTGTCTTTGCATTCCCTCAGGTCATTAGGCTCAGATGCTGCCACTCCCTTTGGAACTCAGCGTAGTGCTCTGGATTAGAGGAATCTCTGCTGTACCTGAGGAGATTTGGAGCCCACACCAAGGCCAGGTTTCTGGTGTGCATATTGGTCATGTTGCTGAAGGAGGCCAGGTGAGTCAGGTGCTTGATCAGGTATTCCAACGTTCTGCAGTGGTTTCACACAAAGAAAGAAAAATATGTCACGTTACCAGTGCCTGCCTGCTGGGACAGCGAGGCTCAGAGCCAGCCCTGTCCCCTCCCCAGGTGTCTGCAATGGCACAACAGAGCCCATGGGGCAGAGGAGTCACAGCACCAGCATTTGGATGGGATGGAAGTGAATACCTGAACAGCTGAGCTCTGGGGTGGCCAAGGGTGGGGCATGAACCAAACTATCTTTAGCATGATGGGAGCAAAGAAGACGGGAGATGGGTGGAAGAGAGAATGGGATGCTGCAAAGGCTGAGCTCTTAGCTCTTGCTCAAGCACCTCCAGCAGATCATCGTCTCCTTACCACACCCAGGACTCTGCCCAAGGGTGCCACAGTGGTCATGCTTGGGGAAGGAGGATGGTAAGACTGCAGCAGGGAGACCTTGTTCTGTCTTTAACAAAGGTTTGTTCAATGATATTTAAATGCCAGAAAAATTGTTGCCAGATTTGGAAATGGTGAGTCAGCTTTTGGAAATTGATTTCTGGAAATGAATCCTAGAGCTATTTCAGGCAATATTCCCTGATGAGGTGAGGTCACCACGCTGATCCTCAGCACCTCTGTGGACACAACCTTACCTGTAATGTGATGGTGGGAGCTCCTGGATGACATTTTGAATTCGTGCCAGCTGCTCGTCCTCAGGGAAGCGTGACACTGCTTCCTGCAGGGACACAAGGAAACAGAACACCCTGGCAAATGCCAGAAAGGAAAAGGAAGAGGGATAAGAAGGGTCACACGAGACACCCTGTCTCAGAGGGAATGCTCTCTTGTTACCCTACAGAGCTATTGGAAGAAGAAGTTTCTTTGTGTCCCCAGCACAGCAGAGATTTCCTGCACTGTTATTCCATGTCTCAGCACGCCATGCCCAGATGTTCAGACATGGTGGTCAGTATTTATGGGAGAGGAGCAATCAAGGACTTAGACCTTCAATTACAAATTACAGGGGGATTTTTTTGTGTTGGTTTGTTTTGCTTTGCTTTTCATAGGGTATTTTTTAGTTATTTTCCCTTTTTTTAACTTGGGTAATGATGGATGAAATAAAAAGAGAGAGGAAAGAGAGAAGTGAAAATAATGGAAAAAGCAAAAAAGCAATGACACCCCCCAAAAATAACCTGTTAAAACATATTTTTCAAGCTGTGTCATGAGAACACCTTGAATAAACATGTTCCATATTCTTCAAAATAAACAATATTTTGACTGTCACAACAACACAGCTGAGGGGATTGTTTTTGTGGGTTTGCATCTTTCATGATGGAAGAAGCCTTAGCAGAATCCTTGCCCAGCAGATTAATAAATTCTTATACTCAGGGTTAGACAGAATCAAGGTTATACATCTCAGTCTTGAGCAAATCTCTACAGACCAAGAGCTCAGAGAGCCATGAGAAGCTTTTGTCAGCATTCCTAGGAGTTCACTGCATTGGCATTCATCTGTTCAGCTATTCCCTTTCAATACTTGTGCTGGGGGAGGACAAGCCACCAGCCAGTTCAAACAGTGCATGACTGTCTGGGAACCTCCTCCTACCCACCCGACTGCCACTGGAGTTTGGAGCGAGTTCAAAGGAAGATGCTGCGACCCACACCGCCAGCACAAGCTTTGCCTCCAGACAGATGTCAGCACTGCCAGGGGAGGAAAGGAAGGAAACAACCCTTCCTAAGCCACCTATTGCTTAAACATCATGAACCTGAAATTACCAGCCACTGCTAGAGAAGCATCTTCCTGCAGCAGCCACTACAGCACCCCCCGTGATGATGTTGCCACTGCTGGTTTTGTCACTGCCCCTTTCCCTGCAGATCACTTCTCATCTGCAACCATCAGCTAACCAGACTCTGCCAGTTTCCAGGCCAGAGAAGTGATGGCAGATCAAAACAAGTGAGCTCACTAGTCAGGTATATATGAGATGCACATGTATTTGGTTTGCCCAAATTAAAGGCAGGTTAACTCCTTCTAGTGATTTTACACGCGGCTATGGTGCCTTAAAAAAAAAAAAAAAAAAAAAAAAAAAAACAAAAAAAAAAACCACCAGAAATCTGAAGCATAAGAGCTCTTGTATTCTTAATACAATGTTTCCAGTTGAACAGCCTTGTCCAAAAATGAAGACTGAGAGAAATAAAAACTTTAGCTGGTGCACCTAAAGCATTAGTATTTCAACTAGATTGTACACAATATTTTCTCCCTGATCCATATTTTCATTCCCATATTCAACCTTCCAGGTCTCAAAGACCTAATGATTAGACAGCAAGTGAATACCAGCTTCTCTGAGGTCATGACCCATTCAGTCCTCTGAGCCACATGTCTGACCCACGTGAGCTGTGCTTTTGAGACCTGAGGAGCCCTCCAAAACTGCAGATTGCAGCAGCAGAATACAGAACTCAAGGAAGAACCAATAATTCCATTTCTTGTACATCTGTTCATCATGGTACGAATTTATGCCATTTAAGATTTTTTTTTAACTGCACTAGTGATTCTGGGAGGGCACAATTCAAGAGCCCTGGTTAACAAGTAGAATAAAGTCCAGAGAGAGAAGGTAAGCTTGGCTTCCTAGAGCTGGTCCCTCTATGCCCAGGCTAGAACAAGCCAAGCAGAGTCAACTTACCTGTCCTGAGAAACAACCATCCATCACTAGGATACAAGATGGCAATCATTTGGCAAAAAATTTATAGCCAGTGAGGTCATGACCGGGATGTTACATCTGTGAACTTGACATAGTGATGACCAGAAGGCCAACCCTTCCCTAGTCATTAAGAATTTGACTTTCCTTAGACTGAAATCTCTGAATCACTGTGGTGACTCAAAGTGCAGCCTATCCCAGCTCAGAGCCAGCTCTGGCTCAGTCAGGCTGGGATTAGCATGTGTTCTTTATTCCTACCAGCACTCGTCTGCTGAGGTACAGCTGCCACTGCTCCCTGTTCAGACACCCCACACACACACACGCTCCTAGTGGGTTTTCTGCTCCTTGGGGAATTGGTCTTTTTTCTTTCTTTCCTCCTAGTATCTGACTGTGCTTCCTGTCAGCTGGATTACCAATTATAAATCCCTACTGAGCAGGCTTACATGAATAATGGATTTTGTGGCTAAGTGGAAAAACTGAAAAGCCAGAGATTTAAAAAAAACACCCTTTTAGGTCAACCCAAAGTGATAACATTTTGGGAAGCTGGCATAAGATTTTAGAAAACAACTGTTCAAGTTTGACCAAAAGCATCACACTCAAACATTAGTTACAGAAATTGTAATTTGGAACTATTTAACCCTTTTCTGAAAGACATTTTAAGTAAGTTAGATGTGTTGATGTAATGTTGAACCATTTCCTTTAGAAAGTACTTGTAAAAGAAACACTCAGACAGTTACAGAAATGTTTTCTCTTTTGTTTTTGAATAAAGATATTTACCAAATGTATCTACTGAAAATCTGCAAGTCATCAGCCCAAAACTTCACTTTTCTGCAAACATTCTTTCCTAAAAGAAGTTTCCATCTAAATCTTAATGTTTCCTTTAGAGCATTTTTTCTTCCATAAATCAGTAGTGATAGCCAGGAAGACACCAGCCAAATAGCTCCAACAAGAATGAGACTCATCAGTTACAGTGAATGGTTGAATGATACCCTGTATTTTCAAGATCCTATTCATCCTGACTGTCTCCAGCAATCCTACCCCATATCCTCAGAATCCTTATATCCTGAGGATACAGGTCAATTTTTCAATTTTTCAGGATTTTCCCTGAAGATTTGACTATACATAACCTTGAAACAAAGACCAATCTTACTTGAAATTTGGAACAGCAAGACACCTAACATTACTGCACATCTGTCAGGCAGCACAGCGAGCCACTCCCACCCCAAAATCCCCAGCAGAGTCGTGTCCCTAACAGCTACCTGACTTCTTACAGCAAGTTCCTGCTTGGCTGGTCCTATCTGGCTTTGCCCAACAGCAAGCACTCCTTGCACTGACACCTCTTCCCAGAGCAGGCAACGGGGAAACTTTGGAGAGCTTGTGAGGACCCCATGGATCTCTCCCAGTACCTCCTGTGCCAATGTAGTGTCACTTGGAAGTGCTTGATTCGGGAAAGAGCCAACTTGGACAGAAACACCTGATTTTGCAGAACTTCTTCTCTGCAACATCTAACATTTTTGGCAATGGCTGTCGCCTCCTCCTCCCAGCAAATGGAAAAGAGGAGGATGACAGAAGTTCTTAACAAAGGACGGATGTTTCTAACACTGAAAACAATCTTTCCCATCCCCCACACCAGTTACCTTAAGAAGTTGGTAAATTCTTTTAGCTGAAAGTGCATACCTTCAGCACGCAAGATTTCAGCCTCAATGATGGGATGTAAATTTGCTGGTGTCACAAAAAACTGAAAGTAGATTTAGAGTGCTAAGAAACAGGCAGATTTAATAACAAGCATAGCTTGCTGTGCCACCTTTTAATAAAATATTATCTGTCATCAAAATTAGCCAAGTCTCTTAAAAATTCAGGCTTTGTGGTCTTATATTTCTGCTCCCCCGCAGTCTGCTCCTAAGCTCCAACCGTATCCACGTATAATCTATGGCTGTTTTCCAGAATCAAGTAACTACTCTTTGAATTGTAATCTCTTTAAACAAAGTTAGAGATTTCTGCTTGGCCAGCTGCCACTTTCCTCTGCCATTTGTATTTACAATGTGATCATGATGGACCTGATATGCCGTATCTGGCATAACCAGTATCCTCATTTGCAGCCCTACAAACAGTATGAAAAATGTGACAGATGCAGAAAAGTTGATGCTTTACACATGGGCTGGGCAATCAGTTTGTGCAGGTGTCAGGGACAGTTGGAGGGACAGGGATGAGGAAACCGCACCCCTGTGATTATGAACACAAGCCCAGGTGACCCAGAAGAATCAGTGATGGACAGTAATGAGGAAAAGAAGGAGAATTAGTAGTGCTGGGAAGAGGTGCACAATGGGGAGAAAAGAGCGGGGAAGCAATGCAGTAAAAAAATGAGCAAGATGAAGGGGAGGAAACAGCAGACAAACTGAGAGAAATAAACATGAAACGGTGAAAAGAAACAAGGACAGGGAAAGAGAGCCAACATGAGATGAAAAGGGAAGAGCACTGAGAAGTGTTTATATGGATAGATGCACCAGAAGCCAGGACATTGGAGTGAATCCCAAACAGCTGTCATGGAGGAATCTGCAGCACATCCACACTGCTGGCGCGGAACAAGAACAGCCAAGGGTCTCACCGTGAATTTCTTGTAGAGCTCATAAGTGAGGAGAGGGTTGGGCAGTTCCCTGAAATACAGCTTGCAGAGTGACCCCACACAGTGGATGTCCTGGAGGTAAACTTCCCTTGTCAGATCTGGGCATTGGTCAGAAACAAACTCTTGTCTGAAACAACATGGAAGCATAACAATATGGGTGAATAAGAGCTGTAGGAGGCCACTACTCCACCCTAAGTACTCATTTACAGCTAGAGAAAAACAAATGGGAAAGCAGAGATGTCTCTGCAGGCTGGCCCAGATTGTGTCCCAAGTTCAGGCCCTGAGGTTTCAATTAGTCTCCATTATCCCTAACACAGGGAGCGGACCTCAAACTGATATAAAGAGATTGCTTTGTCCCAAAGTGAGAGAGATCAACTCAGTATTTGCACTGAGACCCTCCATGCCTTTCCCACTAATAGATGCAGAGGGAGACATAGGTTTTTTTGGGCTAATCCCTAAAATGTTGTCTTCCCCTGTTACCAACTTCAAAGACAGTTTTCCTTCTGCATCAGCGTGGCCACAGTCTGTACCTGAGGGACTAATGCCAAAAAGGTACTGAGTAATGTCCCTGAATCCCTCTGACACTCCCAAACGTTGCCCTTACCTCAACTTCTGTATGTTGGATGTCACTCCTGAGAGCCGGTAGATCCCATCCACGATGCCATGAGTCTCAATGAACTCTGCACAGCTCTTCAGCACGTAAGGGACTACGAGAGGAAAGCAAAGCAAGATGTCCAGTGAATATACACTGATAGCTACCCCAAGTCACCAGAGAGGAGACAGTTCAGTGAAAAAACAGCAGAGGCTCTCTGTGGATGCAGGAAGGGTACAGCAATGAGAGAAATACAGGGCGAATCAAAAATAACCCCTACAAAGTGGCCGTGAGGATATGCTGTGGTTGTGCTCATTGACATGTGACAATGACTGACCCTGAAGTCACAGTAACATAGCAGAAAGAAAGGTAGGATTTCCCTCTCTTCCTTTTTCTTCCAAAATAAAATAAAATAAGCTCTTTCATTCTAATTGAAAGCATGTGGTAAAACATGAGGTCCTGGGAACCTCCACCCTCCTCAGTATAGAGCTCCAGCCTTGCTGAATTGTGCCAAAAGGTCTCATTGGCTTGGATAAAAATCAGAGAAGCATTCACACTTCCATATAAGCCTACATACCCACAGTTTAGTGCTCATAAATCCCACTGAGGGGGTATAAAGTTCAAATATTGACTAGATCTGCACACTGACAAAACCTGACATCAACTTCAAAAGAACTCCATCAGCATAACTAGACAAAGACTTAACCAGTCTTAAAGCTGAGAGGAGCCTGAGGCACAACATTTACATCCAGACCTGGACCCAAAGTATATGTTTATTTTTTTCCCCATTATATAGGTATAAGAACCCCTCATTCTCTTGGTCAGATCAAGCCTCCCTGTCCCCAGTATTATAACAACCCAAGCTATAACAATAACAGTAAGAAAGCCCTTCCTTATTAGGTGCTAGAAACTACTGTGTATTTAATGCAATGCTTCACACAGCCATAGGCACAAAAGTCAGTAAATGCACAAGTCAAAAGTTCCCTGCTGTAATGCTGACTCTGCTGCACTGCACATTTCAAAAGCTGTATGGAGGAAAACCAACTAAGCCATAGATTTGACTGGAAAGCCAAGCATAGCAATTACTGCATCTTTGTGACACCCCGGAGACAATGCCTCTGGTGGACCTTCCCCGAATTCTTCTGCTCAAAGTTCAGGACTATAATGACATATTAACATGTGCTTCATCAGATGGCATCCAAAGACAGCCCTCCAATGACAGCCCAAACAAAAACAGTTAGCACCTTATTAATTTTCATTATTTTATTATTTCTCATAGAAGCCACTGAGGCTAGAACCAGCTCATGGGTGGACTTGTCCCTGCCAAGCACTGCAGGGCACAGGCTCTGGTGAGAAGGGCTCCAAGCTTGCACCCACCTCAATGACACACTGCTACTGAGCCAGTCAGTCAGGGAAGTGCTGCCCTTCTGCCTCCTGACTTGCTGAGGGAAGTAAAGAAGAAGTCCTTTTATGCGTCCCTTCTCTTGTCTTTTGGCCAACTCAAATGCAGGCGTACACAAAGTCTCAGTGCTTACTTGGAAGCCTGAACAGTCCAAACAGACTAATTCTTCTCAGCCAAAGGAGCTTCTCCAAAACAACAGGGAAAAATCTACTTTATGGGTTTTTTGAGCAGGGACTCATAACATGGATACATTGGTCATGCTGTGTCACACTCAAAGCCCTTGTGCTGATTTTCAAGACCCTCAGGTTGTTGGGCGGAGCTCATGGCAGAGGCCTTAAGCCTACAACACTGTTCATAAAAACATGGAATTGCAAAGAGAACAGGTGAAGTCTACAGAGTGAAAGCTTTGTCCACAACAGTCACAGAGCTATGGTATTCTCTCCTCAAGGACTTTGGAGGGGAAGGTGCATCAGAGTCTTCCAGAAAGGAAAGAACCTGGGAAGCATTCCTTTCAGTGCATGCAACACCTACTTGCTATGTGAGCTGAATGGTGTGGAAGGACACAGAGCAAAAAAAAAAAGAAGTACTAAATTGCCTTAATATCCTTCCAAGAAAAGTCCAAGTGACACATCAAAAAAAGAGGACCTTCCTATCTCTGAGTAAGTCCTGATTATCTGGAACTGCAGTAGGGAACTCAGATCATATGATGATGAGAATGCTAAAAAAAAGGGAAAGACAAATTACTTCAGGCCTCATTTCCATTTCTGGAAAATCAAGCTTTAACATCATTATGGTAGAAGCTATGCATACATGGCATATTAAAATTTCCTTCTTGGTAGGGTCTTGGAATAAATGACATGTAACCAGCAAAAATGAAAGTTAGGCAAATCCATGCCCACCTCAGATCTATCTGGGTGAGAGGACAGAAACCATTGAACTCCATGCAACCCAAAAAAAGAATAATTAATTGAACAGAAAACATACTGGATCATGATAGCCACATGACAAGGTTTGTCCAAAGGTTAACAGTCTTTCATGGAGACAAGCCTCATATGATGGTCCCTGGCTGCCAAAAAATGGGGTCCATGTACAAAGCATCCTTTATTAGATACTTTTTAAAACCTCAGCATTAAGAATAAGAAAACCAACTAAAAATGCAGATACTGATGTTTGTTGTGACTAATTTGACCTCTTGAAAGTAAGACCTATTAAATGACACAATTTTTTTGGCTGAGTTCTAAGTTTCCTTGGAGTAAATTAGGTCAAGAGGCCTCAGGCAGGTAAGCAAACCCCTTCTACAGAAGAAGAAGAGAAGGCTAGAGCCATCTGTTGAGAACTGGTAAGCAAAAAACAGGGGGCTGAGGGGAACAATATGTAGCAAATGTATAAAATTCAACTCATTTTTAAAAGTGGGTGAAAACTCCACAGCAGAGACAACCTATAGATTACAAATAGGCAATATACACTGAGCTCTGCCAGTATCTCTTACTGCAGCCCTGCATTTTTCATTGCTTTTCCAACCCTGGGCTTCTCACATATCTCTGCCAGTGCCCTTCACTCATCATGCACAAGATTTCCTGCCATACCAGGTCTTTGGCTCATAGGAAGAGAAACGGTCAGTTATGCAAAAATTTGTGGCAGTTTTGTGATGTCAAAAAAAAATCCCATATAGGACACTTTTCACTTGCAACTGAAAATTACAGACTTCGACCTCAGATCCCTGGAGGTGAAGGGACTACATCGACTTCCTACAAATCAAGCCCCTAAATGCAGCACTTGTGTGGAACTGGAGCACAATAAATGTTTTCTTTGAGCAGGACCTGTAGCTCTGGCATTCCTGAGCTGCTCTGATCTCCTACAAAGCTTAGCCTTTTGGGCTTTTGGGGGTGGTGAGGTTAGAGCAGCAGTGAGCAGCTCTCTCCCACTTCCAGGAGTTTCTGAGCTGGTAGGATTATTTCAGACGTGGCTCCTGATGAACTGAGGCTGGGATCAAACCTGAATGCAGGAAGGTACAGGCTCTGGCATGTGCTTTACAACAGGTCTCTATCAGAGTCACAGGGCATGTAAATCACAGGGCTGGGTGTCTCCCAAGGAAGATCAGACGTGGATGGGGATTTGCAGCAGGGGCTGTACATGCAGGCATAGAGAGGAGGTGGGGGCAGGGAGTCCAATCTTGACACTCCTATAATTAACACTGTACTGGAAGCTTAGAAGGCTTAGAAGCTGGAAGGGGCAGCTGGTGCCACACAGACCCCTCTTGTTCTGCCAGACAGCCAAACTGTCCTTGTTTAAAACTACAATAGAAACCAGATGGAGGAGGACGAGAGCGCATGGAGCAAGGCATCAGTCAGAAGGGAAATTGAGTTATAAACACACTGCACACAAAAGACAATACTTCTCTTCCCCTAGACAAAAATAAACCAGAAGGGCAGTTGCAGTAACTCGTTCCACTCTCACTGGGTATCACCTCCAAGTTCAGTGTACACAGACGTGCACCTTCACCAGGGTCTTTTCCAAGACAACGGCCCATGCCACCTCCTTTACAGGTGACTGCTACTCTCGCTGGCTCAGGCACTGTGTCGTCCTCCTTCTGATGCCCCCAGCTTGCAGTGGCAGCAGTGGACACTGAAATTCCCACCTCCCAGCACTGCTGGCTCTCCCTTCTCCTGTCCCTTCTCAGCCATGGTACTGCCACCCCCCAAACCTCCCCACCAGCAAGCAAGGTGCCCATTCTTTGCTGGCCTGACAAAGGCTTCATCTGGCACTGGACTGAGCATTTTGGATCCCCAAGCAGCCCAAGCTGGAGAGGTCACTAAGAAAAGAGTGAGTGATCCCCTACAGTAACCCGTGGGAGGATGGCCTCCTGGCCTCCCACCAAAGCCAGCAAAGAGCAAGGAAAATGCTGGTCCAGCAGAAGATGCAGGCAATATCCTGTGACTTTCAGTGCCACCTTCCAGAAGAATCTCTGCATCTCCATGGGCTGCAGAGGGACCCCAGGGAGGAGGTTGCTAAGTCAGACACCCTACACAATCAGTGTGAATAGTGCCCAGTTAGACAGTAAGTTAACTAACCTGGACTGGGCCATGTGCTCAGGGTACACTGCACCGAACTGAACTGAATAGCAGCACATTTAATTTTCTACTTTATCCTTCTGTTATTTTCTCAGACTACTCCTTGTAAGGATAAGGACTGGTGACAGAAAGGCTCAGGGACTCCTTGGTAGTTGGTTTCTGCCACATGGTGGAGGTTTTATGTCCTCTCTAATTTTATTTTAATTTTAGTTCAGCTATTGGGAGGATAAATGCAGACCTTTCATTTCACCTGGAACAACAACTTTTTGATTTTTGACTTGCAGGAAATAGTTTGGATTTTTTTTTCATTTCTCCCCACTATGAATCCTGCACCATTAAAAAAAAAACCAAAATGTTGTAGACATTCTTATTTCATCATTTTGGTTTTGTCTTCAATTATCCTCAATAGTAGCGCATGTTTCCTATCTTGTTATGTCAATACCACGACAATAAAGGTCAAAAGTCTCCTGTTTCAATTTAAAGTAGTAGAATAGGAAATACTTCCTTTTAAAAAGTTTTTCAGTCTGTACTAAGCAAGAGTTGTTATTTTGTATCAAAAAAAATGAAACAGAACAAACTAATATATTCAGTTGGCCTCCTAATCACAGGAAAGGAACAACATTGTACAAATGGCAACATACTTGATCATCAGTATCTCTGATACGATATTTTTCTGCATTTCCTGACTTTCTACTGTAAATCACGAGTTTTAAAGCTGATTCACTATATTTTTTTTTCTTTTTTGCTGACATGGCCCAATTTTCACTAGGCATAAGGTTGATTGAGAAACAGACTTGAGAGTAGATCAAACTATGCTCTCCTCCCTGCAGCTCACCCGAGCCCTGGTGCAGCACATCAGTCAGGACACCAGATTTTCTTCCAGTGCATAGCCCTAACCAGTGGCAGCTAAGGATAAATCCTGCCTTCCCACCATGTAGCATTTCCTTTGCCTTCCACTGTCTCCTTGCCAGCAGCAGCCAGGGATGGAAGGGACCACAGCATCCAAAATCCCTGCAGAGGGTCTCTCCTGCTCAGAGATGAAGTTGGCAGAGCTGAGAAAGGGGATGGTTTGCCCTGTCAGGATATAAATGCTACAAGAACAAAGAGCTTCAGTTTCCAGGATGTCTGTGCATACTTTTCACCAGCACTAAATTCATTTTACAGAATAAAAA
>VXBC01008374.1:51466-82376 GCA_013399945.1 Ploceus nigricollis | reverse complement strand
AAAAAAAAAAAGCCAAAACCTGTTTCACTCTCAAATTCCAGTGTTGAATTTGGCTGTTAGCTGTGGCTAAGCTGCCACAACCCCTCCATACACACACACACCTGTATTTGAACAGCATGAGACAGGTAAACAGCACCAAACAGGCTTAAAAACAAACCAGCTTGTTACAATTCACCTTGGCTTTTCTCCCTTAGCTGCCATAAACACAGTTTAAAAGGATGAATGGTTGGCACCAAGGTGATCCTGTCCGCATGGACAGCACAATTTATTCACTCTGTAAGTCACACACTTCATGTGTTTTTTCCCCTCTGCTTCTGTGGGAAATGCCCCTGCAGTGTCACAAAGGTTATCACAACAGCGCCATTCCCTGCGATGAAAGCACTGTCCTGTGCACGGTTGTGATTTGGTGGCCAAAAATGTAGGAAAAACAGATCTCAGATCTGTCAGATGCTGCGAGCCATCACCCTCCATGGCCTGCGTGGGAAAGTGGAAACACTGAGTGCTGTTTGGGATGTGGCCTTCTGATTTCAGGCACACGCATTTGAACACAACCTGCAGGCTCGGCTGTGAGTTTGAGTGAAGCCAATGGCACCACCATCAAGGATCTTTTTTTTCCCCATTGATATTATACCCAGCTTACATCTAACATATCTAAATAAGACACCTGATTTTCCAGAGCAGATCTGACAACTGTGATGTTTGAAGCAGGAATGAAAAAGCCCTTGGCAGACCCAGCCAGCTCATAGACAGCACACATCAAAGAAAGCCTAAGAGAAAGCACTGCCAAAGCAGACACTGAATGCTGACTCTCAGCCCCGGCGGTCACTGTGCCCCTCTGAAATGTGACTTTACCTTGACATAGCTGGCAAATTCTGTCACGCAGGCACTTTTGAAAGAGGTTATACTAAATACTAGAATAGTTTTGTTAGGAAAACATCCTGCTGAGAATTTCCTGCAAAAAAAGAGACCAGATAACAGAACAGGATATCTCCACTCCTAACTTTTATGACTCTGTGGTACAACCACCTCAGAAAACAGTGGCTCAGGTCTGCATGGCAGGTCAATGAGCTGTGCACGTCCTCAGCTAACCATTCAAATCCTAACAACCCTGATCCACAGCAGATTAGGGTGGATATTGTACAGCATTTTGTTTATCACATCAGAAGCAATTGGGATAAATAATTCTGGAGAGAGGAGTAACTGGACAATTTTTGCTGGAAATGGACTCGGGTGTAAGTATAGAAAACATCAGAATAGTTTTGAAGCTGCATGTAATGAATTGACCTCTGTCTTGGTAAATGCCTAGATACTGTGATGATAAGCAAGCTGTAAGACAGGAATTCTGCCATTGGCCTTGATTCTGGTGACACTAACAAATCCAAAGGCTGCACCAGCTGATGGAGTGTTGAAGTGGGGCGATGCTGATGCTGCAGCCCAAGGGAGCTAGGAGAAGCAACCTGCCAGAGAAGAGCCCAGGTAAGTGTTGGGTGATGGGATGGAAAGCCAGTAATGTAGGCTTCATCTGAAGTCTCTTGAGAGCCTGCTGTCTTTCATTCAGATTGATAAACAAGCTTATGACATGTTTTCTGTATCATGCTTTCCTTTCTTCTTCTGCTCTCCTCTTAAGCATAGACATCCAAGTAAGCCATGCTAACCCACTTAACTGCTGGCAACAAAGGAACAAAATTATATGGACTCCATAAGTTTCTTCCTCCTCTCACCAGATTTTGATCTACATGTTTTCATTTGCAAGAGCTTCAGAAGAAAGTTAAAAAACAAGCACAGTCTCCATCTTTTACCTGGGCCTGCCACCTGATGCAGACCTGCTCATTTTCTTACAGTCCCAAAATTACTCTGGAGGCAACTTGTAAGCTTTAACACACGCTTCTTGACTGTTGTAAGGGTGCAGAAACCAAAATCTCCCTTGACACTTTGAGATTCCTACACAGGATTCTTAGGATCCCTGAATCAGCAATTCAAGGGGATCAATGCTCCCTACCTGGCTGTCAGTGTTAGTTTGTCCCTTAATCCTTTTCAGTCTGGACTCCAGCATGCCAGGCAATAGGGATTCCAGGTTTCTCTTTATAATACAGACTTTTGGGGCTGTTAGAAGGAAATTCTGAGTGCTTAGGTCTTGATGTGCACCTGAAAAATACCAGCAACTAGTTAAACAGTTTTGAAGTCCTTTGTACTGTGCCCTTCACAATATACCATATATAGGAGGCACAATATACCATCTCCATACACTGAAATCTGTAGCAATCTCTAGAGGACATGGAATCTGCCTGCAGTTTCTGTGCTGCTCTGTAATGATCTCTCACTGCTTGACAGATCCTTACTTCACTTTTATAGTGATGGCATGGTGGTAATTCCCAAATAAATGCCATTGGAAGGCTGTGGAAGAGACAGGATGAAGCAAGGAACTGGGTTATTATCTCATGACTACCCATGCTACAGCAAAGTGGGATGCTCTGCAGTTCTCTCTGCTGTTCTTTTCCAGGAAATTTCTGGAATGTGCAATTTTCCTTCAAATGTGCAAGGACAGGATGGAGGTCCACCAGCACTCATGGTTCTCCTTCCATGCCTGCCACACATTGACAAGCATACATGACAGCCACTCCCAAACTTTAAAGCACACATCCAGCTGTGCCAGCTAACTCAAGATGGCAGTGCCAATGAGCTCAGGTGTGTTAAAGGGAGAACAGGGGCCCATCACCCCATTGAGAGCCCAGGTTATCACTCAGTAGCAAGGTACAAAGTAACAGAGAAACTGGTCCTGGACCAAGCTCTCATGTGGAAGAAAAATGGCATGGTTGAATCTCACAGCAATTACTTATATCTTCTCCCTTCTTTTTCTTTCAGCCTCTGTCACACTGATGGACTGATGCATACTGACACTAGGTTATGCAGCAATGTTCTTTCACTCAGGCCTCTCCCTGATCTCTAGGGCTCTCCTAGTCAAGAGCAGTACAGCAATTTCCAGAGGTTATTCCAAATGGGCTGTTTTACACACAGTCAACAACTTAGGGCAAAGAGCAGGAAGAATCGCTGAGGATCATTACACATCACAGGCAGACAGACGAGGAGCCTAAATGCAAACCCATAACAGCTGCAAATGAGAAGTGAAAGGCAAATGAAAACAGACTTTTGCAAAAAAAGTGAATAAGGGTTTATGATGTCAATCTGATTGAAAACAAACATGCAAAGGCACTAGCAATAATCAAGCATTATAATTTGTAGCCAAACAGCATCAAATCCATTCCATCTTTGCTCAGTTGCTGAGCATATATTTAGACTGAGTGTTTTCATTGCCAGGTTGCCTGGGCCTGACCCAAAGAAACACACTCATACAAAAAATCCCATTGGACTCATCTATATCTTCCACAAAAGAAAATAAAATCAATTTGTTCTACACCCTCTTATCTTTTACTGTGACATACAAATACTAGTAAAGGAGGTATTCAAATGATAGAAGCATTTCACCAGCTTTACAGGAGCACAAAATGATGGTGTGAGTTTCAGCACAGAGTGGAGAATTAAGACTTCTGCTGGCCGTGGAAGGTCACCTAGAAATGCTCCCCCCAGCCCTGCTCAGAGGAGGCTGAAAACAGGTCAGTCTTTCTTTGAAGAGGATTAAGCTGTGGGTGACTCGGATTGCTGATGTTTTTCTGGTGAAACAAGGTGTTGTTCTACCCATCCTAAGTAGTGCCCAGGATATATGATCACAACAGTCTGTGGGCTCAGTTTCTGTGTCCGAAAAACATGGGGAAAATTCTGCCAGAAGCAGCATTTGATCAGACACACATAACTCTACACATAAATAAATGCACATATCAGCATATAAATGTGTATGCATACATATACACAAATGAATGTATTTTTACACATACAACTGTATTTGTTTATGTATGTACATGTGTGGGGGTGTGTGGGGGGGAGGTTTCATGTGCATTACCCGGAAATTCTTCTTAGAGAAATAGCTGGGTTTTATTGAGGTGTCAATCAAAGCCTAACAAAGTCCAAAGATGTGAAAGTCATGCGAGGCCAATGTCATAGGTCTGGGGGACACATCATGACATGCTGGTCCTCCTGCTTGCTGTAGCATTGCTCTGCTTGTTGCTGCTGAAGGCTTTGCTGGATGAAGCACTCACCCACAGCCAAGGAAAGCTGTTGGGCTGGGGGACTGTTCCTCAAGCATGCATGGACATCTGCATCAGCAAGTCCAGAACCAGTCTCAGTGGATTGGTTTCACTCAGTAGTTTAGTTAAGAAGGGCAGCCCATGGGATATGGGTCATATTGGCTACACCTTTTCATCTTCAGAGGCTGCAGTACTCTAAAGTGTATTCTTACAGCCATGATTGCAAGGATCTTGTTTTCCTTTCCATACACCAGGGAGGGTAAAGAGCTCAACAAGAAGCTGCTGAGCAGCCTGGCTCAAACATCTGGATGTGGTGCTGCTCCTTCAGGGCTTCTTGCAGAAACAGCAGGGACCACAGCACTGCTCCATCTGCCAGCCTTGTGGCACATCAGTGCTCACATATGTTGCAAGAGGGCAGTTTGCTTGCTCTCCAGAGCCTGAGACAATCAGCAAGGACAGCAAAGGAGGCAGAACAACATTTGCAGATGGTGTCACAAAGCCTCCCAGCCTTCTAGAGGCTGACGCTGGGCTAGGATTGTTTAGAATGTTTCCTGCCATGCTGTTTGTGTCTGTCCACCTCCACCTCAGGACGTCAGCACACAACTACAGAAATGCACCCTGGGGACAAGGAATGATTTCTCCAAGACTAAGCTGCAGGGACTGTACCTCTGCAACTGCATGCCAGAGCTGGAAGGGCATCAGAAATAGAAACTAATTCTGTCAGATGGTCAGTGATGAAAGGAGGCACAATATTGCTTTTAAAGACACTAGTAAAAGAGGAAAAGAAACACAGCTGAATAAAATATTCTGCATGATGGTATCTTCTTACTTCTCAAGAAGGCTTCTATCCCCTCAACCAGTAAGGACAAGTCAGGAAAGATATCCACCTATACAACACTTTTTCTTTGTCCTCACAAGGCCCTTCAGCTCCCAGTGGTAGTACTGTCTCCATGTCTTTCCTGCACAAAAAATCCTCCCAGTTCCACAGGGGATACAAGCCTCTCGCTCCCTTCACCTCTCAATAAATATGCATGCCAGGGGTTATCAAACTAAGGGTCATTCTCAGTGCTAACAATGGGAAAAAATCCAATATCAAGCAGTTACTAAAGCAGTAAATCTAATCACTTGGCAATTGTGTTCCTCGGTTTCCAAGCCCCCCAACAGATTCCTGATATATTCCGTATTTCACACTTTATTTTGTTTTCCATTTTGCAAAGGACAGGCTCTGAACCAGTACGAAGAAAAACAACTTTCCTGCTCCCCCTCCCCCCGCTTTTTTTTCCCCCATGCTATCTGTGCTCCAAGTCAGGCCAGGTAGTGCTTATCATTTCCTCTGCACAGCAAACACCAGGGTGCATGCGTTTCCTGCTGGCCAGTCCTAAACTGCAAGCTGACATTGTTTTCAAGGCCCCCCTCTCTCAGAGGCAGGAGCAGCTCTGCTGCACAGCTCTTCCTGTTGATGTCAGGCTCCTCTTCCTCCTAAAGCAAATGGGCTTCCTGACAGCATCTGTGTCCTTTTCCATGAGGACTAGCAAGAACCATTTTCCTACCCAGTGGCCGGGAAAGAAAAAAAAAATAGTACTGGAGAAAGGCATGTAATAGGGAGGAGCAGGGGTGGATGGTTTTTTTCCAAGTAGTCTTGGAGAACATCTGGGGTCCCTCTCAATGAGGAGGAGGGAGAAGAGATAAGAGGTCAAAAGAATACAGTTATGTCCTAGGGATGCTGGTATTTGCAAGTAGCAGAAAATCACTTATTAGCAGAGAACATCAGAGACTAATTACAGCTGCCGATTTCCCGCTGCTAAGGAATGTAAGCTCACAATAGAAGAGCTACAGCCACAGCCCCTGCGTTCCAGCAGCACTGTCATAAGCTGTGGGAAATGCCAAGACCTTTACACCAGACTATTGCCTTCCTTTTTATTCTCTCAAATGGAGGAATCACCACCACTGCCAGCGCTGTTTCATCAACAGTAGAGAAAATGGGCGACGAATGTGCAGAACACAGCTCACACCAAGCTGAATCACTTCAGCTCCACAGACTGCCACTGTGTGTGCCACTGCCACAGCAGAGAAGAGGAAACCTAACCAGACATCATTTCAGGCCTCCCCCAGCCCATGGTATTCAAGGTTTCCATCTGTCCTGCTAGAGAAGCCAATGGGCTCGTCCCATCTCCCACCAGGAAGTCTGCAGTTTGCTGCACAGTGTAAGAAACAGTCGTGGAGCCTGTGGCTACAGGGACACGCAGCAGGGCAGAGGGTGAGGAGCACAGCCAGAAGGTAACAGTGCTGCCTGCCCTTCACAGGATTTCAGCCACGAGGGTCCCATGGCCTCCTTCACAGAGCAAGGAGTTGGGTCCCCTTGGGACATACACCCCAGCAAGAAAGGGTTTCCCTTGACTGGGGAAATAGAGCCCCCCAGCATTTTCTATACCACATCCATACCATTGTAGCCAAACAGGTGGGGTGGGGAGGGTGTTTACTAAGGGGTGCACAGCAGTAACGAGAACAGGACCTGTTCCATAGCAGACTGTCTAGAACTAGTGCTCCTAGAGGTCCTCTGGGATGAGTCACGGGTATATGTCAATAAAATATATTGTTAAAATGTGATTTTCTCCTTTTTTTCTTATCTGTGGCCTAGTCGCCTTCCTGTGACACTGTAGTAAATAAGCAAAGGACTGTATTTCCAATTTTTGTCCATAAATTGCCACAGAGGCAAATGGACAAAATTATTCCAGCTGTATGCAACTGTAGTCGACAGCAGATGTGGCCCCAAGTCTGACAGAGCCAGCAGAACTGCAAGAGAGTGGACTGGGGCTTAGTTTTCCTCACCAGAAGAAATTCTTACTCAAGGTGCAGTTGCAAAATCTTAACGGCTGATGAGGGGTGTAAGACGCAAAGGAAAAAAAGCCCACCTACATTCTCCCAGCAGGAGTTGGCCAGGGCTGCTGAAATTTGCAGGGCTGACACTGGAGCAAGCATTCCCAGGCACAGAGGGTGTGCCCCCCATGGCTGGAGCTGTGCCAGTGCTCACACACCACAGTGGGATGGGGGACCACGAGCTGCTCTGGGAGCAAAACTGCCCTTGGCTGAAGGGTCGCGCAGGAGAAACAGACTCCACCGAGCCAACATCCCCCTGTCGCTCTCTCCCCCTCTCTAAGTACTGCCTGCTATTCGTGAATGAATTACCTCAATCCCTCTTAAGCAGTGTACTGACCAGGAAAAGGGCGTGGGGATTATAAATGGAAAAATCCTTGAGTCTTTCAGCCCTGCAGTGTGGCTACAATTACAAGGAAAACAGGATACCATGCGGCATATGGGGAGGAGGAAGAGAAAAGGAGCAGAAACTCTAATGACCTGCAGGGATTAACTAGCAAGGAAGAACAAAGTGCTGGTGGTAAATAGGCACAGCTGGCCCAAATGACCAGGAGAGAAACGAAGGCATGCAGTAGTGGTCTGCACAGGGGAGGCACAACATCGAGGCAAACAGCTGCTTCTGGGTGATCAAGGGCTTGTAGCTGCGAGTGAATGAAACTGTGAGAGGCTATTAAAGAGTAGGGAAAACCTCCTAAGACTGAGACATAGTATCGTGTTGAATTGCCTTCTCAGGGAGAGGGTGGGAGGCAGGCTTCCCGGATACTCAAAATCCGTCAGGAGATTGCTCTGAACGGAACGGTTCTGCACCGGCCACTGAGACAGAGACAAAACCATCTCGCCGGCCTTCCCATGTCATTATCAGGTGATGCTTTTTAAGCCACAGAAAGATCCCCTGGAAGAGTTTGTTGTGTTAAAGGAAAGCATAAGTGCCAGCACTCACTACAGCAAGGGACAACCACAACCAGCAGCTGGAGTTTAAATTGGATACTAAAGCATGTGGGAAGAAAGGCCACTTGAAAATCATCCAGCTGAAAGATTTTCCAGTAGGAAAGTGTGCATTTCACAAAATCAAAATGTTTCACCAGAATGCATGGATTCTGTTCAATTTTTCGACCAAACACTCAAATACACTGTTTCTAGAAGGTGAAATATATTTACTCCTTCATCATTATTTTTAACATAATTAAACCTTTTGGAGAATTTCTGTTTAGGGGTAATTTCTCCTTTTTTATTCCAATTCTGGATGAAAGGAAGTCTTGTGGTAGGGGAAGATGGAGTACAGCACAGTGCAAAAGAGGAACCAGCTCTAATGGACATTGAGTGATATCATCAATGCCCACCTAGTGTTTGCTCCTCTCTGTACACTTCTGAGGATGGCAGCACTGTTCCTTGCAATCTGAAACCCAGAACATTGCATGTGTTTCTTGTCAATAAATGAGGAAAAAGGAGGTGAGTGTCCTATGGTCCTTTTCAACCCTCAGGACACAAAAACCCCTCATTTGAAATCTTGTTTATATGTCACATCCCCCACTGTGAGGATAAAACCTCAGCATGGTCTCACAAAATGTGCTCTGCTTATGTCAGCAAAAACCTAAGCCCTCGGCAAGGAGCCATGAATTAACAGAGGATAAGGATCATTCTCATCCCATAGGTGCAAACAAGAGAAAGAGAAATTATTTGGCAGCCTGAGTCATGCACAGAGATAGTGGAAGACCTAAGGTTAACAGCCAGTTTTCTTGTGTCTCAACTCCTGGCAAACAGAAACTTACCTTCAAAAATTCAGAAGTTGGTAAAGCATGCAGAAATTGCAACTGGTTTGTCAGAATCACTGACCCAGAAAGATGAGTTGAAAATCTCACACAAATGTGTTTTTCTGGAAGAAGATCAATTTCCCCCAAGCTTCCACCAAACCAGAAAGAATCCCCCTAAACAAAGTTCTACCCTAAACCTGAACATACAGGCTAAAACCTCAGGAGATTTGAATCAGAGATCACTGATCAGATGGTCAGAGAAACCTTTTGGGTTGTTTGTCCTAGAAGTCAGTTGGTGCCAAAAGACCGGACTTCAGTAGCCCTGTTCCTGGGAATGTTTGGAATTGGTCCTGTGCTTTGTGGCTTGGTGTCACTTCTATAATTCTTTTCTTTTTTTTTCCTCTTGAATGGTTGTCTCATAACTGAATACCACAATAATAGCNTTCCTTGCAAAAGATACTCTTTCTGTTTACATATCAGTTATACCACACTTCTTGCATTCCTTGTCTACTGACTTCTACCATCTCCTCAGCTACCCAGTGTTTTCCTTTTTTTACCTTTTGTTCTGATTTCACAGCACACTCAGTTTTCAGCATAATTTTCTTTCCCTGGAATTCAGATTCAAGCCCCACCTTTGGGACATGGATGGAGGTTTAAAATCCCTCCCCAGCAAAAAGGCACTTGGATCTGGCATTTACCATTCAGGCCCATATCTTCCAACTGCAGCTCTAAACTGCATCAAAGACTTTTGTTCCTAGCTTTTGTTCCCAGCTTTTGTTCCCTTCTCTGTTCCCTTGAAATGTCAGCAAACATGATGGCTTTGTTGATGCCGTCAGGGTGGTCTGACCGCTTCCCACGCTGGCCATGCGGATTGGCTAGCCGTGGAGCAGTCAGCAGTTCACTGGGTGTCTCCTCTAGGATGTTGTTGTTCCTCACACCAAGGCAGTGGCCTGAAGCAGCAACATTGCCATGAAATCAACAGAAAACAAATCCACCTCCAGCTGCCCTGGCTGTCACAAGGACATGCAGACTGTTCCAAACCAGCAGCTGCTGATGCTACCAAACACACAGGAAAACCATGCTCGGGGCTCAGGGCTCTCCTTGGATATTGGGATGGATATCCACCCCTTCAGACACATTCCCTGCTTTGTCTGGAGGAAGAGTCCAAATATATGCATTACTGCTGCCTCCTGAGCCAACTGACTGCAGGGCTGACAGAACTCAGATCTTACGACTGTTCTAGCTCTGCTGACTTCTCTCAAATCCAAGGGTATGTGTGTCAGGGCAGGGATAGGGTGGCCAGGCATATCCTGCCACAGACACCTCCTCAGATGCCCCCAGGACTGCTGTGAGATTACCTGGGACCTTCCTGACCCATGTTGCACCCTGTAAGATTGCAGGAGAGTCTACGCTGAGCCCAGCAGGCTCTGCCTGACCTCAGGGAACTGCCCGTAAAATGTGTCTGCCTGCTGTCACAGCATCCCAGGGCAATTTCTTGGAAGGAATGGGGAAAATCAGTTGAGTCAACAACCAACCACAGGCCATTTCTTTCTGCCCCATCACAGGAAACACTTTTAGCCCGCACTGCCCAGTAAGGGTTGCCCTAGCATTGCTCCTCAGCCCACCTGAAGTGTTTGTACCAAGGGGGATATTCAGGGCTTCCAGGGCTTTTGTCCTCCTTTCTCTCTCTGCTTTGCCCACCAATATGCTGCAAAATTTTGGTCATGGCCTCTCAGTTGTTCTAAAATAACATGTTAGGCTTCAGCCTGAGAAGCCTGAGCAACGCTATCTACTGCACTTTCCTGGGAAGCATTACGGTAAGGATGTGATCCAATTAAGGAATGAGCTGAGGCTCTTCCTGCTCTCTGCTCTGCATCTCTCAGGTTCAGTTGATCTTTTCCTATCACAATGCTTTTTCCCACTCCTTATTATCCATTAATTTCCTTCAATTACAGCAAAAAGGGACCCTGGCCAAAGAGGAATTTTGCTGCAAGTCTCACAAAAGATCATATTTATCTGCAGCTTGGTTTCACTCAAGGAAGGTCATTCTGTGTCAAGTGCACTCAAAACAGACAATGCCTTGTCTCCAGGTCTCCAAAACTTCCTATCCAGACACTGTCATCGAAGTTTTCAGCTTGAGCACTCCTCTGATCCACATCCAGCCTCACCAAGAGTCTCTTAGCAATCTGAGAAATGTTCTAGGCCTACACAACCTACTTCTCTCGGAGATGACGGTACCACCGTCTTCAATGTCAACTGTAGCAAATTACAACAGTCTACCTTCTGTTGACAAATCCACCTAAAATTTGGTTCTTTTTTTCATTCTTGGCATCAGTTGAGTTCTGGTGCATTCCTTGGACTTCCTTGGAATTAATTCATGGCTCACTCTGGTAGTAACAGGGAAAGTGTGGATGTTGCAGAAACGCTTTTTCACAAGAGAGATTTGCAAGTATCCCCATCACATAGAAGTTGCCTTTGATCTGCTGTTTCACTAACCTAAATCATAAGCCCCTTTACAGTTGGGAATACTTTCTGTATGTTCAGAGCTGAGTACTTCCATACCAGTTGGCTGCAGTATCCCAGATTTATACTAGTATCACTGAGGTCAGAGGCTGGCCCCATGCCATGCAGGCTGTGCCTCTGGAGGAGCTCAGTGGTAAAAGGCAGCATGCTGAAATGGAGGCAAGGAATCAGAAGGCAACAAGGTGCTGGAGAAACCTTTCAGAGCCACAGTAACAAAATGAAGACACTCTTTTTCTGACAGCATGACAATCCCTTAAACTGCTTGTGTCCCACTGCAGGAGACTCTGTGTATGGAGTGCTTGAAAGGACACAGCAAGTGACGAGAGCCCCATGCTAGGGAAGGCTTGTGGCACAACATAGACAAGGGGTGTGCTCCTAACTGGATCCCTTGGCTTGTATAGCCCTGCTCCATCCAACTTTGCCACACTGTTGGATGTTCCATCTCTGCACATCCCCTTCTACTCCACAGCTTCATACACCAGAGGATGCCGGGCAGGGGACATTCAGTGAGGCCAGCTGTGCCTTTGAGCAGCGGATGAGAGGAGCTGCAAGGAAACACATCAATACAAATCCATGAAGTGCAGATACAGCTGCCAAGGTCTAAAGACCAGTGCCCTGGTCCCCTAGGCACAGATGGCCCCATGTAGAGACTGGTTTCACACACAGCATTCAGGTCATCCCAGTTTCTAAGATGGCTCTGGGCAGAGATGTGAGACAGTTGTATGAATCCTACACATAATGCACTTCCCTTGATCTGAAATGCTGGGCATGATGGCATGATTCAGCTGGCCCAGTAAGGTCATAAACCAGTTGGTTTTGCAGTATGCAAGCAGATATTTGGGTGGATGATGTCCCGTTGGACTAGGAATGGAAGGGGAGATGGCAAAGCGGGTGGGAGTCACAGTCAGGTGTACACAGGCAAGCTCATCCTGCTCAGAGAAAACCAAGGAAAAGTTGCAAAAGATAGTGGTGTTCTCAGGAAATCCAGTTTTGAATCTGGCTTGCCTCACCCTGACCTGAGACTCCTTTATAAATTGCATCAGGAAGGCAGCACTGGCCAACAGAACACAACAGCTAATCATAAAATGTGAAGAATATCTATTATGTGCTCAGCTAGTGACATTTTAAAGCCTATAATTTTTTGCATCTGCAGTCTCCTGGCCTGTAGTATTTATTCTCTTTTCCCTTGGAGCCAAGCTAGAGACAGACTCAGATAAAAATCCTGAGATGAACACCCTGTATTTCAGGGAAATTGAAGTCAGGCGCCTGTACTTCAAATTCAGCCCTGATCAGAGCAATCTGAGAAGAGTAAGTTCAAGAAATGAACAGGGCTTCAGAGAGGCATCTTCATCTCTAATTTTGGCCGAGACACAGCAAAGGCTCCAGAGAGCTCCAGAGTGTAATCCAGCAGGCTTCTGAGATATGCAAAACTCAAATGCAACTCAGGTCAGCTTTGTGGGCCTGTAGACCTTTGTAGACAACAGGCACAAGGTCTGTTTCTTCTGACTTTTGTTGGGGAAATTTCTTAACTTCAGTTTGGTAGCACTTGGGTAACGTCCATCCTCCTTCACACAAAAGCCTGGGCACTCCTGATAGGAACTTTTACAGAGGGTTTGAAAAAAAGCCATTGGAAAAATACAAATTCAGGAAACGGGAATGTTATAACCTTGCTAGCACAAAGGCAAAAGCCATTGTGCGCACACAAATTTAGAAGCAGCAATGGCAAAAAACTTTGAAGGAAAACAGAAGTGATTTTTATTATTGCCTTATATGAGTTCAGAACGTTGCAAATTTAAACAAAGCAATTATAAAGCTGGGTATTTAAAAATACCTAATGTTTCACAGTCTTCTTTGAGATGAATCAGGTATCCAAACATCTGGGGACTGCAACATCCATCAGGAAACACAGACAGACGAGACACATCAAGACAGGAAGGTTTAGGGCTGCCATCGGAGAGACAAGGAACAGCAGGAGATTCCCGCAGCTTCTTTTGGGTCAGAAATGTTAGTTCTACACGAATATGTACACTAAACAAAAAGAGGAAGAAAAAGAGAGAGCTAAAAAAGGTTTTTGCAAGTCTCCTGCTGTTCTGTGTCTTTCTCACTTTGCTCTGATCTCTCTGTACATGTCACTGGCTGGCGGGATGACTGCTTCCTGATTCATGATTTCATATTTAATTCTTTCTATATAAAAGGAATTTAAAGGAAATTATTACAAATAGTTTGGCCACACTGCATCAAGTCACTGGAAACTATTTCTTTATCCCTGACGTTCTCTTTTTCTTTTTCCCTCCTTTATTTTTTTTTCTCCTTTAAGAGAAAAGTTAGATGCTTTCCTAAACACTTTCCAGTCTTGAGCTATTCACAGATTGCATGTGGAAAACACAAACACAGCCAGGCCTGGAAGAAAGACTCCCTCATGCTGGTCACCCCAGTAGCTTGGGGCGTTGCAGGCGGTGTCCTCAGCAGTGTTTCCTTTCAGAGAGCTGTGGCTGCATGAAAATGCTTTGGGTGTAGCAATCCTGTGCTCATCCCACAGGCACTTCATGAAAGAGGCAACTGTTCCATGTTGGGAATTCAGAGAAACCTCTGGCCAGCAGTGGCTGCTGGAGGCACCCTGATTAAAGCTCCATTGTTTTGCCCACTCCAGCTAAACTGCTCCCTGATGAAGCCCCCGTCTGTCCAGTGGTTTGGGAAGAAGCAAGTAAGTAAATAAAGTCGTTGCTGGGAATAACAAAGACTGGAGGAAGCAAGGAAAGAGGAAGCAACCAAAGAAAAAATCCTTTAATGCACTACATTTCTCAAAGGCATATGTCCAGGAATTGGGTTTCTGGACTGTGTTTCTTTTGTCTTTCTGACTCCTGGATCTTGCTGTACTAAGGGCTTTGAGACACTAACAAACACTTTGCAAACACAAGAAGGGGTGTTGCAGGAAAAGGGCGTTGAGATCATACTTAATCAAACTTCCTTACATTTTGATAGCTACAGTACTGCTGTACAAGTCCATCATCTCTTTACCTTTGCAGTTCTCCACAGCCAACACAGCACAGCCACACACTTCAGGCCATGACCTTTATCCTGATTTTAGTATATGGCTGATGTGTTTCAGAGGGAAGAAAACTCCAGGCTAAGTTCATATTCTTGCACAGGTGTGTCTCAAAGGGGGATGAACTGAATGATCTAAATGCAGGACCTTTCAGGAGACTGTAAAATCTGAGAAATTTTGTTTCATAGCACAGGCTTCCAAAGCAAAGGAAGCTGAAGCACTGCATCCTTCAGCAGGTGATGAAGATGAGCACATTTAAACATTAAGTATTGAGAGCTTATCCATACAAGGCAAAGCTGCTCTTGTTCACATCCACAGACTTTGGAACTAATCAGAGACTGAAGCTCTTTTTAACATCAGTTAGGCGCCAAAAGGGGAATGAAAAAATGTAGTTAGCTGATGAAAAAAAAGTGTCACTTGCAATGTAGTAACTCAATGGCGTCTCCTTTGCACTTCATAAAACCAAGCTTGTTCCAAGGGCTGAAATGAGTCAGAAATTATTCTTTTACCTCTTGCCCTGTCTCACTTTTGGGTAAATATCTGGAAGAGGAGTTTTGGATAAAAGAGTGGTCAACACTTTGAGCATGTTCCTGTCTATCCTTCAGCTGCCTGCACCCAGAACAGTGTCTCTTCCTGTGTTCCATCCCTACTAACAAAGCTGCCACAATTTTGAATTTTGTTTCCACTTACAGCCCTCTCTCATCCACCATTCATTAGCAGCCTCCATTTGTTCCAATACAGTCATTTTTGCCCTCAGACTAGTTTTTCCAACCTTCACCTCCTCCCTTTCAAGCATATTGGAATTTCCTCACATGCTTTTCTCTATACTACTTTTGCCCTTATTCCCTTTACCCATTCATTTCCTCTGGTGTCCTTTTCCATTTCTCTGCCACACTTCTCTCCCCCTAGCTGTTTCTTTGGATGCGTTATCATTAACTTCAATGCATAAATTAAGGTTGGGCCTGGTCCCAAAACCAGAATCAATCAAAGTGCTGCAGGCAACTTGTAAGGGGCAGTCCTATCCATGAGTCAGTAATGAACCATCCCATGGTGTGCAAAGGGAAAGCTGTGTTATTGCATATTCTCCCTTCTAAATCAGAGGCTATAAAATGAAGTCTTGCATAAATTCTTTATAGCGTTTTTTTTATTTTTCTCTTGGTTTCCTTTTTTTTTTTCTGTTGGTTTTCCTTTTTTTTTTTTTTTTTTTGCAAGATTAGCAGAAGCAGCCTGGCCAAGTTCCAGTCTAGGGTAATCTCTTCTGCTATTTCAGATCCATGCTGCATTGTTTTTTCCATTTCCTAACCCCAGAGGTTAGATGGTAAATGGCTGTCATGTTCTCTTCTAAGCTAAATTGTCACGTATTGGGGCAGAAGCCTCACCAAGTCAGAATGAAGCTCTCTGGGCACGTAATGCCACCCTGGTGCTCCTCACACCTCCCTCAGAGGCTCTTGGTATGGAACCTGCTGAGACAGGCAAGCTGGGTGAGCCCAATCCTTTCCTGCCCTCACTCTCACCCAATGTGTCACTCCCTAGAGCTGCAACAGCCCAGTTTTCAGTACTGGGTGATGAAAACAGCTAGGACTCTTCCCATTTAATAACAAAAATAATGGGGACTTTGCACCAAAAAGGTGATACCAGCATCATTTAATCACTGAGGGAGGTAGGATGTGGAAAAAGAAGGAGTGCCCTAAGGTCTCTCATTGAGCCAGGCACTGGCAGGAGCAGAGCTTGCCACGGCCTGCGGCATGCCATGGATGTGACTCTTGCCACCTCCTTCACGCAGTTCAAACTCCATTCTGAGCAATTCAGCCTTCACTGGTGCACAAATGCTGGAATGCAGAGAAAAGTAAAAGGTGCGCTTTTAAGGTGCTTACATCTCCAGCAGGTCACCAAAACAGATGAGGGATACAGGTAGCCAAGCTGAGGCTGCAAAATCTCCCTCCACACGTGAACACCCACGTTCCCTTGTAGCCACCAGCCCTGCCTCAGCACAGGGCATGGAGGGGTGGCACTGCTCGGAGCGCACGCGGAGCTCTTCCCAATATTTCAGGCAACTGCGCTGCTGGTAGCTCATGAAAGCACTCAGCCAAAACTGCTGACACGTGTCAAATTCCCCAAGCAGCATTACTGGGCCAGCCAAGGGAGTTTGAGGAGCCATCTGGCCAGGGACACGGAGCCCACGTGTCAGGGAGTGGCCTCTTGCTCCCAGGGCTGGGATAATTGGACTTTGTTCAGCATCTGAATTGTCGCTCTGTTGGGCTGTGGGCTTGTCTGGTAGGGACGAGCTAATTACCATGAAAACTGCTGAGGGGAGGAGAGGGTCAGGGATGGCCCTCACTCTTCTTCTGCCCCACAACAAACAGGAGGATTTTGTCCCCCCCACAGCGCCTCGAAGCAGAGAGGGGAGAATGCGTGGGAAAGCAGAGGTGAAGGGGGAAGCCTCTTGAATGCTTCCCATTCAAACACAAACACGGGATCCCCTGTCAAACCTGGGAGCGGATTTTCCTGCCATACACAGAGTTTTGTTTGCAGTTGGTTCCCTGGGAACCACCAAGCAGCCATCAAAGTTGCCCAGAGATCTCAACAGCTCATGGTGCCACGTTTGTTACCTTCCCTTCCTTGTCCCACATCAGCCAAGGTGCTGTTTTTCACCACCACAGCCCAGCCAAAGAGCTGAAGTTTCTGCAGAGACAGGGCAGCATTTAAAGTCCCAGTCTCCACCCTGCCGTCACCACGAGGTAAAGTCAGCTACTGCTGCCAGCCACTTTTCAAGGAGGCAGGACTGGGGAAAGGGATAGGAATAAGCCACGTTAAAAGCTACAATATCTTTCCTTAAGCACCAGAACTGATGTCAGGTGCACCTGCAGTGTTCTTTGAATCACAACTATTCAAAATCTTTTCATACCCTGCAAACATGTTCTGTCAAGAGGCAGGAACACATTTTTCTAATTTTTCCCATTCTCCTAAAGAAAACATGCACGTGTCTTTCCCCTTTTTCTACCAGAGCTCAATTAGATTTGCTTCACAGGTATATAATGTTGCAAAGAAAAGCCTTGCAGTCACCCTTTGCCCATCTGCTAAATCCTTCCACCATCCTGCAGTGGGTTCAAATCTGTAGTAAGAGATGCATGAAAAATCCCAAACAGGGAACCATCATTAGGGCAGGGATAAGCCTCTAAAGCCCTTAGGATCCAGAGCTGTAGTTCACATCTGTTTAATGCCCAAGAGCTAACATCAATAATTTAATGAGTGCCTTACATCCTGAAATATTTCACAAACTGCAAAAACAAGACTCACTCCACCCACCTCTAGGCTGGGAGGTGGCAGCTGTTGAGCCAGGCAGAGCAGCACTACGTAACAGTTTAGGACACTGGATAAAAAAACAAATCCTACCTCCGGCAGAAATTGCTTCTGCAAAGCACAGCATGTGCATTTGTAAAAGAGACCCTATGCTCTAGGAAAGAAAAAGATAAACCAGGGATTTTTTTAAATATTGGGGTCCTTGTTTTACCATGTGCCCAAATGGCAACATTTCCCCAAATGATGCCAAGACAGCAACTTGACAGAGCTGATACTACGCTTGCCATCTTCTGAATCACCCACCCCATTCCTGTAGCAGGTTTTTTTGGGCCACTCCCATGCAAGCGCTAACCAGACATAAAAACCTGCTTGGGGTGTAATTGCTGTAAGTGTGGCTTAAAGCTGAGCTGCAGCACACTTAGTGAGCTGCCATGCTGAGGGGCCTCAGTAGCATCCAGTTAATCTTCTCAAATCTCATTATTGCAGCAGAGTGACAGATGGGTATTTTAGCAGGATAGAAATGAGGACTAATTAGGACTCCTAGCCCTCCTTTGTGTTTGTCACTTCGGCTCCTCCCCGCCTCAAGCAGGTTTGGGAGCAGTGATGGAGGGCTGCTTCTACCACCGTGTTCTGCCTGCCACCCCGAGGAGGACAGCAGGCACTGGGTCACCTACGCCCACCTGATCTACAGACAGGGCTGCAGGGGATTCCATTCCTTATCTAGGTTCTGGCAAGTCTGGAGGGTGACCCCAAACTGAAGTTACTGGGATATGGAACTGAATTTCCTGGCTCAGCCCCGTTTGTGGCTTTACACAGCGAACCTTAGGCAGCCGTATGTAAGTCACTATCGAGCCAGGAGGGAAGAATGATGGACTCAATGGATCAAGACCAGCTCTTCTCATTTACTGCTCCTAAGACTGCCTTGGGCACAGAGCTTGATGTATTGACTTTGGCAACATGTGCATACTGCCATCCTGGCAATAAAGTTATCAAAATGGAGTGAAACGGGGAGGGTAGCACAGGGGGAGGTAAAAAAAACCAGCTAAGTAGAAGGAACTGAAAACACTTGAGAGAAGGGAGAATCCTCCATGCTCCCTCTGCACCCCTGAGCCATCACCTCAGGCCAAACCCCACGCTCTTCTTAGAGATTTCAGGACATTTGTTTTAACTTTTTTTTTTTTGCTGCATTCCTCCTTGTTGTACTTCTGGTTTCCAGTCAGGACTGGAATGGAGAGAACAGGATTACAGAAGGAAGTCTGTTGCTCTATTTTTCTGGCTTGATTAGAAGCAGAAGATGCAATAAATCTCACAAGAGAGTTTGTTCTCATTTAGCTTCTCATGTATCTGAAATTACCTGACCAGAACAAGAGTGAGGAAAATGCACTACCAATTGAAGCACACTGAGAAGATAAAAACTGAAAGAGCAAAATGGTGAAGCTGTTTCCCTCTCTGATTTTGCTCAAAGAGAGTAAACAATTCAGTCCCACTGACAGCTTATTTATTTCACACAAATTGCAGCACAGATGCAAGGCTCAAGAAGGAAGCTCACCCTGCCTGATCACACCTCTGAACCTCCTGAGGTGTGACTGCCACCACCACCGGCAGCACCACAACAGGAGAGGAATAGAAAAACCAGCACCAGTTGCATGCACAGCAAACGGTTTTCCACATGCCGGATGGCTCTGCTGTGCTGCCAAGCTGCCTGTCTGCTACAGGACTGACAGTCACATTCACTGCTGAGATGGTACATGCAGAATGCCAATGTATCAAAAATATCCCAACTGAAATATTCAGCTGCAGATAAACACACACACACACCCACACACCCACATACCCTTCCTCCCAGTGCTCTGTCTGCTAAATCAGCATTTTTTGATGAGCCAGTGAATATAGACGGTAAGTTCAGGCACAGATCCAGCCTGGATTCTCAGCCTTGCATCCCACGTGTATAGAAAATTTCTGAGCATGTTCAGCATCTTTCAGGTAAAAAGGCAGTATCAATGCTGCTGTGTTTAGTGAAAACCAGCAGTGGCATCCTTTAAATGAACTTTGTATTGGAGAAGCTGGCCTGGTCTCCTGTCTGATGTTCTTCAGGAAATAAATAACACAACTTAGTTACATCAGGAATGTCTCCTGGACATTTGGATGTCCAATCCCTATTCTAGAGATGGAGGTATATCTCCTCTAACCATTTCTTCATGTGACAGTACCTAATGACATAAGAAAATACACGCACGTTCCCAGATTGGCGAGAGCAAATAAAGGGCATGAGATTTAAAGTGAGTTTTGCATTTGGTTTGGTGTTTATTTTTTGTTCTTTCTTTAACTCTTCTGTACTTTATAGAACTAAACAAAGCCTCCTGTTCCAGATGATCAATCTCCACGCTGCTCCTGGCCCCAGAGAGCACAGGAGATAATAGCATTTCCAAAGACATTTAGTTAGCTGAGCCCTGAGTGTAGAAGAGGGCAGGGAGGAGCTGGAGACAAATTGCTATGAACCCAAGTCAGCTGCTCAGGGCATATTTCTAAGAGCAGCAGACACAGCTGAGAATCCTGCAAAGGGATGTGAGTTTCCCCTCCCCTTGCTCAATCCCCATGCTGGAGACGTAACAGGGCTTCTGCTCCCCTTGTTCCTAGTGCCTTTCTTCTCTCCCCTGTTGCCATAGAGGCTGGTATCTGGGACTCGAAATGTGATGCTCCACTTGTGAGAGTGGGTGGAGAAAAAGCAAGATTTGCATTATTAATAATTTCCCCCACAAGTATCCATTTTGGCAGCAAAGTTTCTCACTCTCCAGTCTGCTGGACGTACTTTGGCAGAAAGGAGCTTGGCCACAACGCCCTGGTTCTGTGCACCGTGGCTTTGGGGGAGGAGAGGGGGAGCTCTTACAAACACCACCTGAGAAAGGTGTGCTGCTTCAAAGCATTTTTTGTAGACTTTCTATTAAGCCAAGGCTCTGCATGGCTTTCAGAAGATGCAGCATAGCAGTGTATTATATAAATTAATTTATTTGGGCTGACCAGCACCAAAACTTCAGAAACCACTAAAGAACTGGGGCTCTTTATGAAAAGACAATTCCTTTTGGGTATTAACCAGGGCAGAAACAGCATTAAGCAAGGCAGAATGGATCCTTTACAACATTCTGAATGAATGTTACTTACTGATTGAATTGCCAGCAAAAACTGGAATACCAAGGAAAATCTCTGCTAGTAGCTGTATAGATTGCTAAGAACATCAGAAGAGTTAGGGGGTGAGTTGCCAGCAAGTTGAGGGAGGTGATCCTTCCCCTCTGCTCAGCACGGCTGAGCCCACAGCTGGAGTCCTGTGTCCAGCTCTGGCCTCCACAGTACAAGAAGGACTTGCTGGAGCAAGCTCAGCTCAGGGCCACAGAGATGATTAAGGGACTCGAGCACCTCTCACATGAGGAGAGGCCGGGATTGTTCAGCCTGTATAAGAGAAGGATCAGGAAGCATCTATCATTGTGAATGAAGACCTGCTGGAAGGGAATGAAGAAAAGGAGCAAGTCTATTCTCAGTTGTGCCTATTGACAATACAAGACACATAAATTAAAAACCAGGAGACTCCCTCTGAACACAATACTTTTTTACTCTGATGGTAGTCTGAGGCTGGATCAGTTTGCACACAGAGGTTATATTCAAAATTCTGTGGAGATTGAGGGAGGTCAACTGAACACAATCCTGGGCAACTGGCTCAAGCTGACCCTGCTTGAGCAGAGGGTTTGGTCTAGTTAATCTCAAGAAGTCCCTGCTCAGTAATTCTGTGATTCTGTAACATTTTCTACTGCTGTTAAGGTAACTCTTCCTATATGGACACTAACTCACCTAAGTCGAGGCAGTCATCCAGCCAACCTGGCATTGCCTGGAACTGAGTCTGTCACACATGTCATCAGCTTGTGACACCAGGAAGAAGAAGGCTGGTTTGAGCCTAGGCCAGGCAGCTGCTCCCAAATGGGAACACAGCAACTGAGGTGGAGGAACTGAAGGCAGCTGCAAAAAGCGTGAGTTTTGCTCTTCCCCTTTGGGTCCACTGTTAAAATCAAAAGGGCCCCCACTCAGGTGAAAATGGGGAATCTAACCCAGCTGCAGGGTCGTGTTCAAGGCAGGGGGGTGAAACAGAAGAGGACTGGCACTTCCCTGTGCACTTATGTGCCAAAAGACTTGTGGCATTAGGGACTGAACTCCTCGCTCTCACACACAGGGGTAGCAGTGATCTGGCACTTGAGTGAGGGTGAAGGTTAGTATTGGTGTCTATAACTTCATTGTATGCAAAGGCCCCAACAGCTGAAAAAAAGGTAGGTCTTAAGTCCATGGTTAAGTACTTTCATATCTGCAATCTGCAGAAGATCAGAAAGTCTACTTGTGGTTTCAGATAAATGTAGAAAACAGAGCCTGCATTATTGAATTAAGTATGAAAGTTATAATAATACAGTCAGCACAGTTGCACAACGTAATTTCATTTAACAATAAATTCAATTTATGTTACACTGTTCTCTGTGTGCATTGTAAACATACTGCAAATTCTTTTTTTTGTTTTGGTTTTTTCAGGGGGGTTTTTTGTGGGTTTTTGTTTGCTGGTTTGGTTTGGTTTTGGGTTTTTTATTGTTTTTGACAATGCAAAACACATTAACTGAAGTTATCAGCAGAGAAGCTGAAGGCTCTGGCATGCGAGCAAAGGACAGCTGAGGCTTGAGGCTCTGGGAATGTATGGAAAGGAGCCACTAGTAGGTGGCTAGGAACACTAGTTGCCCTTGAAATAACCAGCAGTGCAGCCATTTAGCAGCCTTTGCATTTCAATAAGATATCTGTAGGTTTCCATGTCAGAGCTCTAAGTGTATCTGGCACCCTGTTGGTGGTGCTGGACTGGAGGCAGATGCTGGTAGCTCTCCATCCTTTAATCACCCTCCAGACAGAGATCCAGTCCAAGCCATGATGTGGGCAGTCAATCTGACAGCCACCCCACCCCCGGCCCTTCAGAGCAGGGCTGGTTATACCATTACTGACAGGCTGTTTTCATTTCCCTTATTACCGTTAAAGGAGAAACACTGGAACATAAATTTTTGGCACAACCCTGACTGCCAGCAAATGTTGCTGCTGTAGAACTGCGTCATATATGCAAAGCCCCAGTTACAGATGCGTGCTTTCTGAGCTCTCCAAATTAGAACCAGGCCTACACCAAAGCCTGGGACCCAAGCACCCCTGACCAATGGGGACCTCCCAGACTTGCTCATCACTTGCTAGATCAGCCTGTGTTGTACATCCACCCCATGCACTGCCAGTGTTTCATCCACTACAGCTGTTTCCCCGAACCTTTGAGAGCTGTGGCACCACAAGCAGTGAAGTCCCTACTCCTTGGTGTCCAAGTTCAGATGAAATCAGCTGCTACCAACAAAGAGAAAACATTTGCTAAATCAAAATATGTGTCCTAATCTAAAACCTGCAGGCAAGATGTGATTCATGCTGTTTGCAGGGGGTGGGGAGAAGGCAGGATCAAAGTGGGGCTCAGTGCATGCAAACCACACATCTGCCTCCTGCAGTGCTCAGTAAGGGAAATGTAAAGCAGGAGGCAACATGCAAGAGTTCTCTGCTAATCACACAGTGCTAGCAATGGAAAGTCAATACAGAACAAGGAGCTGAGCTTGCAACACGAATGTTAAACAACAGTAACACTGTGCCACAGAGACACAAAAATCCAGGTCCCAGGAACCAGAAACAGATTGAGGAAGTAACACAAACATAATCCAAAACAAGAAGGAACAGCAAAGTAACAGAAGCAAACAGATGGCTTCTGTTCCCGTTGTTCCCAGTGTCTTTTTGCTCTCACTTGTTGCCATAGAGGCTGGTATCTGGGACTCAAAATGTGATGCTCCACTTGTGACAGAGGGTGGAGAAAATGCAAGAATTTACATTATTAATAATTTCCTCCACAGTATCCATTTTGGCAGCAAAGATTCTTGTCCACCAGACATGCTTTGGCAGACACTGAAAGGCCAAGGAGCTGTCTTCCCCTCAAAGCCCAGCCTAGCTCCTCCACCTAGCAATACAGGTACTCAGCTCTCAAGCCTCGCTGCCACAGCTCTCCTTCACTGTACAATAACACAATCCCACTTCTTTTCCCCCAAAACTTCAGAGTTCAACTGTCCCTTTTGCTCCTGTCACAAGGATGAGGGGATGTAGCCTTAAATATCCACACAGCCTGCATTACCAGTGCCAGGAATAGACCCCACAGAGTGCAGGCCATGTGGCTTCCCAGCATATCAGCAGTGTGAAAATGTGGATCAGACCCCAGCAGCACACCACACACAAAAAAAGGAGGAGTAAAGCATTTCTGAGCCAGCCCAAGAGGCCATTCTTGTCCTGCTCTCCTCCCAGCCCCTGCCACTTCCTTCCCTGAATGAAGACAAGTGTTTGCATAGCCACAGAGTGAGGTAGATCACGAAAGAGATCTAGATTGAAGGCAATTTGGCTCCACAAAAAGGTTTCTTTTCAGCTTGATCAGTTCTTGAGACAGAAATCCCCAGTGCCACAGTTTCTAATTTTGAGAGCGGGATGAATGCAGCTCTTCATCCTTCTGCAGCAGATTAAACGAGCGTGTGGCATTTTCATTTTTCCAAGGGGACTTTGAAAAAAAATAAATAAGCTTTGTCTTTTTCCTCCACTTTGCCTTAAATGATTCTTCAGCAGTTTTCCCAGCACTTCTTGTATGCATCACTAACCAAAAGCACCTACCCAAAAGTATGGGCATGCCTTCACTTTGAAACATCACTAAAGGAAAGGCAGCTTAAAAAATTGCCCTAAGTGAACACAAACACAGCCTTGTGGGGCACACACTTACTTCTGCTATGGACTTGCATGCACCCTCATGCTCATCCCATCATGCTCCTATCCCAAAAGACATGCAAGAATGAGGAAAGAAAGCCACAGGGCCCAGAAAAGCTGCTTCACATCTGTGTAGGTTTAGTGACTGACTCAAAAGGGAGTCTGTTCTTGAAGCAAGACATTTTTTTCCTGAGTGACAGGTCTCCTTATCCAGTCATGTATGGACAAGGCAGCTTCACAGTGAAATGCATTATGACAAAATCACTGTGCAGACAACAGTGTGCTTAAGGGGCTGTACCAAAACAAGCAAGCAGTATCCAAGCCCACCTTTCCTTTGTACCCAGCAGGTTACTGCTGAATTATTGTTACTGCGTTCCCTCTGAACTACCTGCCTAAGCTACAGCAAAGTCTTTGCCTACTGCTGCTCTCAGATGCATGTAAGAACCTGCTTGTGGAGCCAGGGCTGGCCAGAGCCACCAACTTTTTGAGACCACTAATGCAAAATGAAAACTTTCCTTATTCTTTCATTCAAATGCAGCTGTGACCAGGCAGAAGCAGCCACTGCACAGCAACACAGCACAGAAGAGTATCATATAGGATAGCCATGTTGTTGTCTCCTTTCCCATACTACAATCAAGGGACTTGTAAGGGTTTCCTCACATGTCTCCCTGTCTACATTTGAAGACAACAGCTCCTCTTCCCTCCCAGCCTCAGGTAGAGCTGCTGGCTGGCCTTGCTCTCTCTCCCCTCAAGTGGGGAGAACAAGGGAGTTGGTGGCTTCAAAACTTCTCAAACAAAGTAGCCCTTTTTCTAAAGCAAGTAACAAACAAAGCCAATAAGCTGCATTAGATGAATAGATAGAAAGGGGTTTGGGTCCTACAGGCTCAGGGTGAGAGGCATTGAGAGAGCTGTGGGGAGTGTGGGAGGGGGTTGAGGGGAAAAGCTGAGCTCATTGCATCCCAACCAGACAACATCAGGCAGGAAACAGATGTGGAAGAAACCACAGAGGGGTACAGCAACAGCAGAATTAACTCTCCAGCAAAAAGGGGAATCTCAGACACACAGTGCTGACCTGCACCGTAAGTACAAAACATCAAGTCTGAGATTTGGCTTTATGCACACCTGGTAGCACCTCTTATTAGCCCAACACCTAGACACCAGCATACCAAAAAAACATAGGAAACATTCAGCCTTTTTCCAAGTCCTACCTGGCTGTAACCATATGAAGCAAAGGTAGGTCTGGATCGATAGTGGTTCCTATGCAAAAGACTGGATTATCTTTTACCATCACAATACAATTCTTGTAGATGCTGTGTGCATTTCCATTTTAAAGAGTGGAAGTTTTACCTGGCTATATACCTGAAATCCCAGCTTGAATCACCCACAGTTAGAAGAACTGGGAATATTAAAATTCCTTTTGATTTAGTTCCTCTCACTTTAACAGCTTTGACTCTTACAACAGCCTACTCTTACAACACTTCTGTGATATAACCAGAAGCAAGACTGTTCTTTGTGATTGTTTTCTTAAGCAGTTCAGAGTGTCCTGCCCCAGCTAAAGACAGTGCACAAACTTGTGTCTTGTCTTCTCTGCTGGCCCATTCGTCACCAGAAACTTATACTGTTGTTATTACAGTAACTGAGAGCCTGATGCGCAACTCCCACTGACTTCAGCAGAGGCACAACGCATTTTTCTCCTCTGGAAACCAAGCTGGTTATCAAGAGGCCAAAACATGACTCTAATGTTAATCCTTCAACACTATTATCTGTTAGACCCATTACACTGATACATTTCAACAAAGTTTGGCACAGTAAAAAGTTTTAGTAGAGGGCATTAGTACTCACTTCCTTCTGCATGGATGCCTATCCATGTCCAAAGTCTGGGCATGGACACTGCTTTCTAGTGAAGCTTTTATATTCCAAAAGATCACTTGCCTTCAAGTGTGGATTCAGTGCTGGAAGTTACACAGGAGGGACTACGTAAAATTAGACAACCTCATTGGTTGTCTAACAACAATTAGTACCTCATTGGTACTGCCCGCCATCAATCCTTTATGTCTGATGTGAGCTTGTCCTCATACACGCTGCTATTTAAGCCATTGTTTGATAATTATGGTAAGGAGGAAGAGAAGTTTCTTTTTCCCCAAGTTTCTAGCCCTCTTACCAAAGAAAGACTTGAAAACATAACCCAGATGCACAATGAAATTTTGGAAAACAGAAAGCGGACAAAGGACCCATAGATTTTATATCGTGGTTTCTGTGGCCTGAGTCATGATTTTAAATGCCTGTGTGCACTGATAGCAGTCTGCCCCCATAAGAAGTGTGACCAGTGTCTGTGCAGAGACTGCCAGCAGGAAAAGGCCAAGTAGGGTCAAATGTGGTAGTGACAGGAACTGATTTGAAACACAGTAAATTCAACACATCTGAGTGTCTAACCAGCCACCAGACATCTGCCCATCACCACTGACCTGTGTCAGATCTGAAGAATCAACTTAGGGCTAAAGGCTTCGTATCACGTTTTTTGCTCCTGAGCTGCTTCACTGTACTTGCTGAAGTCTTCCTATTTGATCATTTTTAAATACTTTGTAGTTCTGCTGCAGCTTTTATTGTATTATCATAAAGCTCTTGCTAACAGAGGCTTAGGTACATGGATCTGGTAAGGGAGACAGCAGGATCTTTGGCTGTCTCTGAAGAGAACCATAGCAAGTTATTAAAGAGTTAAATAGGAAGAGAGGAAATGCTGATACCTTTAGCAGAATATAATTCTCTCCACTGGAATTTGGCAACAACACAGGGACTAAGGTCCTTACAGAAAGCACAAGCTGCTCGTCAACAACCACAAGCATGTAGGGACTCAAGTTGTGCCTCTCCTCCACAAAGCATCGCTCAAGCAGTGCAGCACCCCCTAACTGTAAAGGTCATGTACTAACCCAGAGGGGAAAATTCCAAATTGAATCATCTGCAGTAGCCTTGGCCATCCCCTGTGCTCCCTTGGCCGGCACCAGCAAAGCAGGTCTCGGCCTCTCCTTGCCTGTGCAGCTCCAGTCACACACAACGGCACTGCAGGATGGCATAAAGCAAACCTGAGCACGGGAAGCACAACCAATATGACTCACGTCCTGCCGGGCCCACAGCATCTTCTTTTCCAGTTAACCCTTCTGGGTGTGTTTTAAAACCTGCTGTCAGAAAGGCCCACAACAAAATGTTTGCTGGACAGCAGCCAAAGTGCTCTCCTGTTCCTCACCATTCTCAGATACCAGGAAGAGTCTTAGAACTTCGTTGCTTCTTGGTAGGGAACAACCTGAGCCTGCATCCCACCAGTTAAACACACAGCACTGAGAAGAAAACAAAGCAGAGAGAAAACTACAGCTTTATGTCCCTATAAAACCTGCTACTTACAGGAGCACTGATTTGTCACTGGAAATAATTCTTAGCAGGACAATTCAACTCTCCCCAACTCAACCACCTCTCATACCCTGAATGCTCTCCTAATTTCGTTGCAAGTTCGTGATGTCCTGGTGACATCTCAACCTTCCTTTTTTCCCCAAGACATCACTTCAGCATTCTTGGTCATTCCTATTTATCCTGAGAGTCCTACTACCAACAAAATTAATATCTCTATTACTTTAATTTCTTTTCCCCTTGTCCTGATGAGTTGTAACTTCCAATCCAATTTACACCCTTACCAATAAACCTACAACAGCTGAGTCTTTCATTTCTGGATCCCACAGCACTGGGCAGTGGGATGTACTACTGAACAAACAGCAGTATTGCACAAAGGAAAGGAACTTCCTATTCTCCCCACTGCTCCTCAGCATGGAAAGATGAGTACATTGGAATTGTGAACCATGCCACAAATGAGATTTGAGAAGATGTCCTTCCTTCTTGTTCTCAAAAGACTCTATTAAAAAAAAAANCAAAAAAAAAAACTATGGGATTTTAGGTGATAGATTTTGTTCGTCCGGCCTAATTTCAACCTCAGTAACTGTGGTTTTGCCTTTAAAATTCCCCTTGCTGCTTCAAGTGCATATACTGCCTGTGCCCACCTTCCCTGTGCTGTTTTCCAGTGCTCCTATAAACAGCTGTAAATAGTTCCTCCACCACACAGAGGTCCATGGTAGCACTGGATGGAATTTATCTGTCGGCACCTCACACTGGCAAAGGGACATCAGCTCATTAAGTCTGTTATTTTTTTGACACTTAATTCAGTTGCCATTAAGAGCTATGTAAGTTAAAAGATTCAGTACCTGTTGCAGACAACCCACAATGCAATTGAATGGCTGGTTTTCCCCCATACCTAAGTAAATGCACATATATAACATTTCATCTTAGTGACAAATTTACTGCCCTCTTCACTGTGCAACGGAAAATACTCCTGTTATGTAGCCCATCCCTCTGCCAGTGCGGTTCCACACTGCACTTCATCAGCCATGCTCATCAGCAAATGAAAGACCTGATTGTACAGCTCTCCCTGTACAAAGCTGACATTGCTGCTAGAAGTCTTTTTTTTTCTCCTTGAAATAACCTGACACTGGTAAAATTGGTCAATTCAAATTGGAACATAATGCTAAATCGGGATCATAATGCTAACATCACGGAAGGTAAGAGGCATGTATTTATTTTTTCCTCTCGCTAAACTGCAGATCCTTCTGCTGGCCAAAATCACAACCACTTCTCTTGTCATCCAACCCACTTTAAGAAAAAGTGTTCTGCTCCTTCCCTAATCAAGGACTGACCATTTCAAACTCAGGACCCTCTTATTTTATTGGAGTTACCTCTTGTCTGAGCTACTGTGTTCTCATTCAATACCTGGGAGCATGAAGGTCAAGCAGAGAAAGAGCAAAAGCCAACAGGCAGGGTGGTGAACGTGTTAGCTCAGATGCCTCCTACACCACACACCATACTCCACCCCATAACCCAGTCTCTGCCCTGTCTCCATCCAGCAGTCCAAGGACAACATGGGAACTGTACTGGAGTCCAGTTCCTCCCTAGAGTCCTCCAAAATTCTAGTCTCATGGACTTAAGGTGGATTCTGAAATCCTGGAGGAGGCAACACTGAGCACAGTTCAGATTTCCAAACCTCACTCCCTAAAAGCCTGTACTCCCTTCCACTGCCAGGCAGATGGGAGAGGGCATCACGACTGATGTCAGGCTGTCTTTGTACACACTTAGGCAGCCCAAGAACCCCAGCCCAGTCCTTTCCACACACACAGCACTACTCATGCAAGGGTCATGCAGATGCATCACCAAAGCAATCTTCCGATCGTTCATTCATTGTGAGTAACGGGGCAGTGACTCCACTTCCCGGGGATAAATCAGCTCCAGGTTGTCTAACCCTTAGCTTTTGGAAAGGTCTGGTTTGCAGTCCTGCCAGTAAGAACAGGGGGACACGCGCTTGGCTTTTCTGCAACCAGAGCGAGAATAAAGAAGCATTTACCATCCTGCCCAGAGCTCTCGAGATACTCCGTCAGGTCGCAGCCGAACGCGCTCGCGGCTCCCTTCCTCTTGAGTTTCTGTTTGGCTCCCTTGTTCTTCATGAGGTTAGTCCCAAAAGAGGTTCACCCCCCTCCTGCCTTGCCCCCCTCCCCCCAGCCTCACGCTGGGCGACAAAATTCTTGCTCTTCTCCTCAGACCACCGCCCGTGTCCCGCTCCCAGGGAGCAACATCGGGGGTCCCGTACAGCGTCCAGCCAGAGAAGTAAACATTAATCCCCACCAGATGTTGGGCTGCTCCTGTGGCAGAAGAAGGTCAGGGCGAGAGGAGGCTCCACAGCCCGCAGCAGCAGCGATCATAGCCTGAGCCCAGAAGGGTTCTCATCAGAGGCAACTGGGTGGTGGATGGGTGCCCGCATCAGAGCTGGCAAGCTGGGGGCAGGAGATGGTGGAGGGACGTCTTTTCCCTCAGCGCAATCCCGGGACCCTCCACAGCCACCTTCTGGGTTTCGTCAGTCGCGCTGTCGCCACTTCCAGCAGAAGGCGTCCCAGTCTGGTTGTTCTCCTCTTGGCTTTCGGAGGAGACTGGAAGTTCAAACGGACTAATGAAAAGGGACTGGGGAAGAGTCTGCACAAGGCTTCTCTTTGGCTCCCCCCCTTCCCCTCCTCCTGCTTTGGACAGTTGGAGGAATGAGAAACCAGCTTCCTGTCCTCAGTCCCGCTCAGTCGCTCTCTCCTTTCCCCCGTTTTACAAATCCTAGGATAATCCAGCTCAAAAAAATGCTGAAAGGAAGTTAGCTGAGGAGGGGGGCGGAGGACGGTTTTTGGCAGTAAAGTGCGTGTGTGTGCGTGTGTGTGTGTGAGCGAGAGGCTGAGGGAAGGCGGGGAGAGGAGTTGGGGGAACAGGGATGGGGCTGGGGGAAGGAAGAGGGAAGATTTGCCCTGGCGCTCGGCAGATAGCGGACTGCCCGGGAGGAAATCACGGCGGGGGCGGGCCGGCCCCGCGGCGGGCCC
>VXBC01008374.1:0-51458 GCA_013399945.1 Ploceus nigricollis | reverse complement strand
TCTACCGGCCCGCAGCTCGGCAAGGGCCGAGCAGGGTCCGGCGACGAGCGGAGAGACCGGGAGCCTCTCCAGTAAATCTCTGCCTCTGCTCGCCGAGTCCTTGGCTGCGAGGCGCCTTCCTGCCCTCCAGCATGACTCTGTCACTGCAGGATCTGCCTTCCTCTACAGAGGTGCGGGCTGCAGCTGCTGAAGTGCAAGAAGGGGACCGAGAGTTGGGGCATTAAAGAGAGGGGGAAGGAGGGAAACCTTCAGCTCCCTCCTCCCCGGCAAGCAGAAACAGATGCTGTCCGGGCATCTGAGTTCACATACTTTGGAGTCAGCTCCCAAAAAAGGCTCCCCCTGACCAACAAAGGGGTTTAGATAAGGAGCTGAAATGACTCAGTACAGCAAGAAGAGAAATGGGACAGGTCTGCCTTTAGGCCCTGAGCCTTGTCTGTGTCATCACCCCCTTCACCCCACAAACGCTTTTCTGGTCCAGTTTTCAGTACACACATGTGTCAGCTCATTAGAGCAGTTCCTTGCACTTACTTCACTTTTTTTTTATCCCAGAAATTCAGGTTTCTTTTCAGGACTGGGTATGACCACCAGCATACCCAGGGAGGCAAAATTAACTCTCCTGAGGCTTCACTGACCCATCTTACTCTGTGCCAAATGTAGCTGTATGGGTCTGGGTTAAAAAATTAGCAAACAAATGAAAAACAGGATATTACAGCTTTTCACTAAAAATCAGGCCAAAGACAAGGAAAGTAGTTTTGGTTTGGAGGAAAACTGGCCAGGAAATGGGGCAAAGAACACCCTTAACCCACCTCCATTCACAAGCCTCTGCTCTGCACTCTCATGGGGCAGAAGAATTCCTCTGCAAACTCACCACTTCACTCACCTTAGAGTAATTTTTCAGAGAAATCAAGCCTCTGTCTGAGATCTGATCACTGCCAAAATCAATTCAGGTTCTGTTGGTATGGTGACTTTTTTTTTCCTTTAGAAGTGTTGGATGTTACCACTTCACACATAAGAAAAAACACCAAGGGACCTGGTGAGGGACCTTGCACAATTATAGCTCCAATTGTGCAGTTTATCACTGCAATTATCATAATTATCCCCATTTTACAGCTTGATGCCTGATGGGTTGAGGGGAAAGTGATTTCCAGAATGTGTCATAGAGATGTCTGGCCTGTCACCTCCCTGCCCTCTGCTCCCACTTGCAGGCTAAGGAGGAAAACTGAGCTCTCACCACCAGACCAGTGGTTGTTCTCAGGAACCCTCAGTTCTCATGAAACACTTAGAACTTCCTTGAATTTATTCTGAGCTTCTCACAGCACCTTGATGTTGAGTCAGAGCACAGGATCCCTCCCCGCACCGGCGTGCCGCCAAAGCCATCGCGTGCCACAGCGCATCCTGCCTGCCTGCCAAGGGCTGCACTTCACACAGCTTGCACAGACAACAGGACGCTCAGACCTGGATGCCTTGCCAGCCCATCCTCCCACTGTCTGGGTGACTGGAAGATAAAGCCCTGTCCTAGCCCCCTCAGGGAGGAGGCATGCCCTGCTGCACTTGAGCCCTTTCCCACACGGCTGAGTCCCCACACAGGACCAACAGTGAGAGAGCAAGTTCACCATGGCAAGTAACCACATCAACTTCTTTGAAGTCCTGAACTCCCCTCTGCAGACTCCTCCCTTCCTGAGCTAAACAAGATGTTTAATCTCACTGTGCTGGCCTCCTCCACTGCTCTACATCAGATGGAGGTGACATCACTAACAGGGTCTGTGTCCACCTGTACTTTCGTCTGGTGACCCTCTACATCACACTCCTGCCCCATCTCCATTGCCCTCCCTCATCTTAGGTATGGTTTCTCTACTCCTCTCTTGCAAGTCTATCCAAACAGAATGTCTTCAGAAGAGGATGCCTTCATTTTAAAATAAATAAATAAATTCAAAAAATAAAATCACCCCCTCCATAAGTAAAGCTTCCTCATGTCACCAGTGAGGGAGTTCCCAGCGAGGAGGGGGCAGGGGAGAACCCTGTGCAGCATGGACCCCCTCCCCTCCCTTGCACAGCCCTGCTCCAAGGCTCACTGCCTCACACTCAGCAGCCCTGCTGGATCAGCATGTCACCCTCACCCTGTGGTGTTTATTACAGGCCAGCAGGCATTTTCAGCTGGAAACACCATTTCTTGGTGCCGTCTTTGGAAGCCATGGTGGTGGGTCCTGCTGGCTGATGAACACTGCAGAAATTAGGTGCTGCCATCTCATTTTGGTTATATGGGGTCTGTGGTCTGCTGCCCTGATCCCAGCCATGGCCCTGGACCCTGAGTGTTCAGCGCCAGGCTGCAGGACCCACCAGCAGCCATCACCACCATGGCATTGTAATGGGGGAAGCAGAGAGACTGCCACCCCCATGACAAGAAAAAAAAGTATCTGAAGCACAAGTAGAGGGAAGAGAAGCTAGAAACAAAACAGGGGATATTCCCACATTATTCACAGAAGCTGTTTCAGATGCTGTAGGTTTGCTGCCCAGCTCCTTGTTCCCATGGAGGGAAGAGAAAGGAAATGGCATGGCAAGCTGGGTGAAAGAGGTGTGTGTTGCAGTGAGAGAAAGAAACCATGAGGAGCTCCAGGAGAGCTCTTGCCAGGCAGGCTGGGCTACAGGGGTGGCTCTTCCCATGCCAGGATAAGGTTCAGCAAGAGGACAGAGGGGAGGTCGCTACAGGAGTGCCCTGGGAGCCTGTGGCCAAGAGGAGGAGAGGAAGGAGGAGGAGGAGGAGAAGGAGGAGGAGAAGAAGGAGGAGAAGAAGGAGGAGAAGGTCAGGCAAGGTGAGCGGGAGCCAAACAAGGGAGGCTTTACAAATAAAGCACTTCATATCGGAGCCTGGAATCAGTGCTGAGCCAAGGGATTTTTCTGAGGGAAAGGGGCGATGTACTCCAGAGAGGAAAAAATACAAAATCTGGATTTGCGCAACCCAGGAGGCAGGAGAAGAAGGAGGAGAAGTGAGCAGGGCTAAGGAGTGAGCCAGTGTCCCTCCTATGAAAGCTTTCACAGACAAGATCAGGCAAACCTGTAGAGGAAAAGATCTCAGGCAAGAAGTATGGAAAGCAAAACAGAATTCAAGGTTAAACAGATGGAAAAGAAGGGGGAAATTCTCTCCCTCCTATAAAAAAATAGAAAAAGAAAAAAGTGAATGCAGAATAGGAGCAACACCAAGATAAATCAGAGTTCTCATAGCAGCTATCTCTCCACAGAGATTCTTTCCTCATCTCTGCCAGCATATGCAGAGTGTGATGGCCAGTGGCCCCACAGTGCCACAGCCCGAGTCTGGAAGCCATGACCCCTGACAATGACTTTAATTCCTTCCCTTCGAACCCGTAAATATAGGTCAGGATTTTAAGTCAGTTGCAAAGGCCTCACTGCCAGCGAGGGCCACAGGTTCATGCAGGAAGGTGGGGCACCTTCCCACCCTGCTTCACTGCTGATCTGCCATGCCTCACCCGCCCTTCAGCTTGAGAACGGATGTGGTGAGCCAGCCTCATGTGTGAATGAACACAGCACGGATAATGACTTTACAGTTCTTTACAGTTCTCTCCGTTCTCACAGACAAGGTATCAGTGACACCAGGAGCATTCCAAGAGCCTGGGGAACGAGCTTTGGCCATTAGGTCTAAGTATTTCTTCCCCTTGCACTAAGAGCTGGGGGCCGTGGCTGAGGCGTCACACAGGCTATTTCTGGGCACCCATCTCTCCCCTCCCTGCTGCATTTCCTTCATTGTGTTTGAGCTCTTTCCTATCTGTGGCCTTTAAATCTCCACCAATCTGCCAGGCGCCACTCAGCACAGAAGAGGGGGGGAGGCAGACTCAGAGAGGGGGAGATCTGAACCCCTAAAAATAGCCCTGCCAAGTACGTCTGTTTTCTTGACACAGACGGTTCATTGTTAGACTCTGACACGCCAGTTCACCCTCCCTCCCCACCCCTCAGCATATTCTCTTTCCTCTCCTGCCCCTCTCCAGAGCAGTTTCCTGTCTACTCCCATCTCTGTGGCCAAAGCTGGAGTGTATTGTCAAGCCAAAGGCTGGCATGGAGTCTTTTGTTTTTCTAAGTACATTTTGGACCACAGACTATGGGGTTGATCCTTGTCACAGGGCACCTACCACTCTTGGTTCCTAATTTCACCCATTCCCAGCCACACAAGCCCTGTCTCCTCAGCTCCCACCTCCCTTTTTTCCTTCCACCCTCTTGACCTACACCCTGACATACCTTGTTCTGTGTGTCTCTCTGCCCTATGCAACTGTTTTGTCAGCTACTTTGCAGATCCCAGCACCTCGGGAACAAATGACACCCCACACATGCTACCGAGTCTCCTTGCTGCTGGCTGCCGGCCCATGACATGACAGTGTAACCAGGGGCAGGAGGTTTGGTGGTGGACTTGGCAGTGCTGGGTTAACAGTTGGACTCAATGATCTTAAAGGTCTTTTCCAACCTACATGATTCTAAGTACCCCAATATCATATGGTAATTCAGTACTGACCATACAGAGCACAACTACAAAACATGCAACTATGTTTTTAGCCAGATTGCCTTCTCTCACTGTTCACAGTCCTTTCAGAGATGTCTTGGAGACAGAAAACAGGATGAGGAGCATATCTCCATTCCCTAACTCAGAGCACAAGCTTGTTTGAACCATGACATTTGCCTAATTCTGTGTCCAGCATCTAGCACAGAGGGTCTCTAATTCTTGACTGGGGACTCCAACTGTTCTTTATTTAAACAACATGATGACCATTATAGAAAGGCTTTATGTCTCCCTGTGTAAAACTCTATTGATAGCTCAGTAATATGTGACGGTATTGTAAAACAAACATTCAGAGAAAATAAATCTATCAGACAAGCCACACAGCTAGCAAAACCTTCCTTGGTCTCAGAGGCATGGTCTGAACCTCCTCCTAGCATCTTACCAGCAGGATGACCCATTTGGTGAGGCAGGAAGACCAGAAAACTTCCACGATGGAGACATTCCAAAGTCACACAGGCCTTTTTGAGAGCATCCTACCAGCAAATTTTTGGATAATGTCGAAGAGACAGCTGGCAACTTTATGCTGAGTACAAGCATGGTAGTGTGTCACAGAGGTGATTCCTTTAACACATTGCCTCACTGCAAATATCAACAATAAAGATTCCCACCAAACCAGGAAATGTTTTTGCCTGCTTTTTTCCGCCCGATCAGCTAAGCAAAGAGGCCCACAGAAATTAAAAAACTTGCTTAAAACTACATTGTGACGCCATAGCACAGCAAAAAGCCCAATCAGCTACACCTGTGAACACGGGAAATGTCTTAACCATAAGGCCATTTCTTCTCATGTCTTACCAGTCTCTGAATACAAGTGATAATCAGAATTTTCAAGCACAGACAGTCTCTAGGAGCTGAGAAAACTCAACTGGGGAAGAGAATCCTGAGAAGGTCTATCTATCTATCCCTTCAGACAACCCTTATTTTGTCACTATGTGGCAGCTTTACTACCACAGCCTAAGAGATAGAAGGAGAGTTTCAAGTATCAATCTCTTCCTCCACATTTGCAACCCACTGGTTTTGTTGCAGTTTCCCCAGCCCTTTAGCCTATAAACACTGTTCTAACAGTAATGAAAAATCTGTTGAGCCAGAGGCCTATAATAAAAAAAAAGGAACTATTTTGTCTCTCCTGTCCTCAGTTCTGCCAAACAACAGCATTGGTAGCACTCTGTAAAAAACCCCACATGTATAATTTCTGATTAGCCCAGCTCACCACCACGCAGAGAACACTGAAACCAGCACCTACCTCACTGCCTGTATTTCCACTTTCAGATGTATCTCTCTTATCATCCATTCTGCTAATTATGTTGCCACAGGAGAAGGAAGTTGTGGGTTAACCTGACTGCATAAAAACAGCAGCCTTGCATTATTTTAGTGGTGATTCGAGGCTAAGGGCTGAGAATTAATCTCTATTATAAGGACTAAGATGGACGGGAGAAAAGAAGTGGGTTTAGGGGTTCATTCCAGCAATCATCCATTTTGGTCACTTTCTGTAGAAGATAAGGGCTGTTTCATAATAATGTTTTTGTTGTTATTGTTGTTGGAAACAAAAACCTCAACAAATAGCTCAGGGGACAGTTACTATTTTACGGATAAAAGCTAGCCTGTTACATGCTATTTTTAAAAGTCACTTAAAACCTGACTTCTTTTATTCTGAGGTCTTCTCTTGATCACTTGCATGAATCATCTTTTACCTGAGAGACTTATATCTTGTTTTAGCACAAGCTTTCAACTAAGATTCCTTCTGTTGTGCCTGAACATCCAGCACAAGGATGAGTTCCTATGAAGAATCACCAGCTATGATGGTGGTCTTCAGCTAGGACAGTCTGCTGCTTCACACCTTCTCTCTGTCTATAACAGGACAAAGCATGATTTGGTGCTGTTTGGTGGCAAGAAGGGGGAAGAGAGGAAATAAAAGTTTGCAAAAGCCACAAGTCCTCTTTGCAGACACCTCTAACGAGGGCTGGCAGCTGTGAGGGGTAGAGAGTGCTGGCAGCTGCGTCAGGCAAGGCCAGGTGTTCCTGCATGTGGCAGGCTCTGGCACATTTGTTGTTTCTTATTTCTGCTTGCTGAGCTACATCCCTGTAGGAAATGCTCTGGTGGGTCTGCACAAATGATCTCCTATTGTCTTCTCTGCAAGGCTGATCATATTCCCTCTTCCTTCATGTTTTTTCTTCCTGCCTCACACTACATCTCTCTTTATGGTCAGGCATGCCCCTAGGTTAAGTGGAAAAACAACTTGCCTTTCTACTGTGCTCTCAAGTGCTGAAGGTACTGAGCAGGAAAATCCGCTCTGTGAGGAGATTCCTTCTGCCTGAGATTTGAGTGTCCCCTCACTCAGGATGTGTAAAATTAAATCCCCCCATATAGTACCTCAGGAAATGCCACGTTTCTCCGTTAACATTTCCTTACCTGTGCCCTGGGTGTTCTAGCAGGATGTGTTTTCTGTGAGGATATGCCATGTTAAGGAGGATGTTTTTAAACTTCTTTAGCACACTTGTTTTCTCTTTTCCTTTGCTTTCAGAAACGTCACCAGCTCTGCAGTGCTGTCACCAAAATTATTTAGTTTGAATTCGACTGAGTCTCAACACCTCCAAGCAAAGGTGGCACAAAGTTCTCTTCTTTCCATCACAGGTCAAAAGGGCTCTTGGCTTGCCTCCATTCTGACACCTCATTGCCTAAATCTGCAGTTCAGATTATTTCCTGACTCAGGCTGAAGTTAGACTGGGTGTAAATTATAGCAGAAACTACTCAGAAAACTTCAGGCTAAAACTGGTTATATTCTTTTTGTGCTTTGCAATTACTTACTCAGCTTAACAGGCTGCTTTCAACTTTTATGGCTAGTGTAGCCTCGTTGTAGCTGGCCAAGACGACTGGACATCTAGAGAGCCCTCTCCTGTGTAACTGGGGTGCCTACAGCAGAACTGGTGTCTTTCCTGTAGACTAGCAGAGCGGGTTTGTCATCTTTAGAGTAAGCTTTGGCTAGGAAGCCTGGCTCCCTAATGCTGCCCTGCTATATTTAGACCCTCTTCTGGTGTGCCCACCCAGTGCTGTTCCCCTTGTTTGTTTCCTACCAAACAATGAGACCTGAAAGAATTGCTTGGAAAGGGGCCAACGCTCTTGCAAACGAAACTGTCAGGCGGCCAAGCTTTGCAATGGGCCCCTTGTAACACACTGTACTGAGAAATGGGAAGCAATTGTGCCTCTTCACTCCAACCTCCACCATGGCCTTTTTCCCCTTGCTAAGAGCTCTGTGGTGTGGCCCTGCCCCAGGGACTGTCTTTGAGGAGGTGTCAGAAGACACGGGGGGAATGCCAAGAGACAGCAAATCAGGATGGCAAGGAGCAATGTAAGATCTGCTCTGTGTTCTCCCTCACCCCTAATCCTGTATTCCTGCCAGAGCACATTTTAGCAGCAGGTTGTTCCTGGAAAGCTTTTGCTATCTCTACCCCTGATTGTAGTAGGAGCTGCTCATGTACATATAGGGTTACAGGTGTGGTCAGATGCCCTTCTCCCTCACCCCATTGTTCTTTTCTGTGCTCTTGTGGTGTTTGGCCACCATTCTCTGCTACAGCAGCACTGTAAGGGGAGAGAAAAAGCAGCCCCAGCCCTACTGGTGTGGAGAGCAAGAATAAGATTACTTCTGCTTGTTTTAAACAAATGGAGCCAAAGTAAAAAACAAAGAGGGGGAGAAATAAACAAACAAACAAAAAAGCCATATAGGGAGAAGAGAGAATGAAAGTCTTTTTTAAGACTGAGAGGTCTGCCTAATCCACAGCAGCCTAAATGATGAGAGCCTGGAAATCACGGATTTGCATCCAAAATGGATTTGTTCCATTACCTTAAGTTCCAACTTTGCTGCTTCTTTTGGCCCTCTGAGCCAAAATATCTCTAGCCAGAAAAGGACATGTGTATCCCTGAGGGAGATTCCAGGAACATCCTTCAGCTGGATCAGGTTTGGGTCTTCCTTTAAACCCATAAGCACTAGAGAGGTTTTCTTGAAAAAAAAAAAGGTGCCAACATTTCCAGCTGTAAGAAAGGTGCTGAGTACCAGAATGACAGCAAAATTTACAGAAAGAGAAAGACTAGCTAGAAAAGTATCTGCCTAAACCACACAGACATCTGCTGGTCCTGCCTGAGAAGAGGGGTATAAATCTCTTGTGAGGAGGAGGACAGGAGTGCATGTGACCCCAGTGCCAGTGTCATAGTCTCACTCCACTGGTCACCCCGTACACACAGTTCTCTGGGAAATTTAAGAGATGCTGGGACAAATCCAATGGTTTGAGTTATATAGCATCTTTTTGTAACAATACCAAATACTTCCAACTTGAAAATGGAACCAACTTTTAAGAACAGCTTAGGAGAATGCATGCTGTCAGGAAAAATGCAGCTGGGGCAAAAATAAGTAGATAATAATATTTTGACACCATGGCACACAACACTGATTCATGGGCTTTGTAGGAGAGCAGTCTCATGGAGAAATTATATATGAATGGAGGGTACAGAGAACTACTCAAGTGCTACAATTCATGTTTTACAGGTAAATCAGTAAAAGGGAGAAATTAATGCATCAAGGAGAGGCTGCATTTCAGACTGACCCCTAGCAGACAGGGTCTATAGGATACAGCATGCAAGACCCTACAGTTGCACTTCAACATATCACAGAAGATAATTTGAGTAACTCAAAGGCCTCCAATAAAACTGAGTCAATTGGGAATTGCCTTTGTTATAGGAGATAAGGGAGTTATTAGAAAACCCAGTATGTGGTGTATTTTCTGGATTATTGTCACACAGCAACTGCCATGAAGTCCCAGCTCCTGGTGTCAGGGGGTTTCTTGTAAGACTCTCAGATGTCAGGACAAACCACTACAAAAAAAGCTACAGCAATCATTAGTGCATAGAGAAATTTTAAAGATACAAACCAAAAAACTTGGAAAATTTTGGATATCAAGCTGAGAAAAAAAGGCCTGTCTCAGTAGCAGCTCCTGATTTAGTGCACACAGGCTGGACAAGAAATCTGTGATCTTGGTTTGTGTTGCAATAGAGAAGGAGGTTATTTCATACTTGCTGTTTATTGCAGAACACAGATCCACTGTGCTCAGTGACTAAAGACCATTTATGGAGCCTTAACAGTCAACAGGAAATTATATTCGCATTTTGCCAAATCACTTTATCATTATGCCATTTTGAAAAGACTGTTCATCTATTTCAGTGGTTGCTTAGGAGATGTGACAGGGATTGGTCTGCAGCCACATCCTTTTCTGACTCTCCAAGATAGCACTGCAACCCCTTACCTATAAGAAAGCTGCTGGGCAACTGCTTGAATTACCAGGGAGATTCTGTGCTTGGGGTCCTTTTGTGACCTGTTACGGCAGCACAGTCAGGTGCAGGAGGTCCTGAGCTCCAGCTGAACATAAAATGGAAAAGGTTGCCAGCAGAGAGAATCAGGAGAAGGTGGGTTAATGACATCCTGAGAAGCTCAGGGATGGCAATGAAATGGCTGCTGAGGTGGCGCTAATTGTCTGAGGAACACTCAACAAAAACCTGTGTTTGGTGATTGCAGAATGGGTCCTGTTCTGGGAGGAGCCTCTTGCAGAAACTTCTGTTTAGATGTGAAATGAGTAGGACCAATGTAGGGACTACTAGGGCTGCAATCATAGCTGGTTTGGGGTTTTTTAATTGTGTTTTTAGTTTTAAATTAAATGGACCATCCTTTTAGAAAATGAAGCGGTTTAAGAAATCAATGGGAAATTTTGTGTATTAAAGGCCTAATCTCACACCAGCAATGTGAGGTAAGTCACCAGTGAAAAAACTAGAAAAATCTGCTGAAGTCCAAGAGCTCCTTTCCCTACAATTTGCAGACTTTTCCTGGAAGTTCTGGGAGGTTTTCTTAAGTTTATTCATTATTTATTATTATTTTTATTCAAGAACTACTGCTCTTATCAGAACTACAAAGTTGATAGCGAGTGAAACACATCCCTGGATGTGTTTAAAAAAAGACTGGATGTGGCACTTAGTGCCATGGCTTAGTTGAGGTGCTAGGGCATGGGTTGGACTCGATGATCTTTAAGGTCTCTTCCAACCTAGTCATTCTGTGAATTCTGTGAAGTTGGAAAACCAAGAAAGACTAGATTTTCTTCTTTAGTCTCACTATAAGTGAGGCTGGAAAGGCTGAGATCTATTAGCTCTAAAACCTTGTAAGACATATGAACCAAAAAGAAACAATTAAATTCACACCTACAGATACTATTTCCTTTCCTTGCTAAATCAGTTTTATCAGCTTCTATGTCCTGCACAACTATTGGGTAGCTCCATTATCAAATAAAAAGTAGAATTTAAATGCTGTCTTTCCGCATCTTAATTGAATTCAAATTTTTATCTAAAAATAGCTTGACACAAATCAAAGTAAAAAAAAATAATCATCACATAAATAAGCAAAGCCATTCACTATTTTCTAACATAAGTAAATGCAAATTGTGGATTTGAATAAAAGTGAGTGATTAGATTGTTCTATTTACATGTGCAGAGAGCCCAGTCTAGCAAAAAATTACCAAATTTAGAGGAAGAGCTATATTTAGTTTCAAATCAGGATGTTTCAATTACCAGCTAACAGGAAGCAACCTTTTTAGTTCAGTTTTGTTTTGTTTTCTGGTAATTTTTATGGAGTTTTAGAAATAACTACAAATATGAAGCATAATTAAAATAGATTACACCAATCATCCTTTTTTTGCTATCTGATATTTTTAAAGCACACCATCTCAAACAGACAGTCATATATCAGTCATGTGGAAACTACAAATGCTTTTCTAAGATACCCTAATTTGTGCCAACTCACAGTTGTCTCCCTTTTAAACTATCTAGGCTAACCACAAATTAGTTTGAGCCAGATCATCTCTTTTCAGGTTAAGTTTTGCAATAAGTAACATGATTTCTCACATGTTTGCTGGCTTTGCTCATTCTTTATGGCCAGAGAAGAAGTAGATAGCAGTAGAGACCCCCCCAACACTCAGTATGTGCTTAGCAGCCTCCAAACAAAAGAAAAAAAATTACAAAACACCGTTTTTTCTGTTCACTCTAGGCTAACACTAGCTCCTGCTTATTACAGGCATGTGAAACCACAGCCACTCGATACCTGAGGGTTATAAACACTTTTTGAACTCACTGTGAAATGCCACAGCACTGAGCCCAGCTCTTGCATCAGGGATAGTTAGGCGCCGCATTTCCAGAAGACCTTGGAGTCTCTGTCACCCCTATGAGTCCTCCTGCTCTGCCCTTTCCGGGTACAATGTTTCCCATACTTCAGCTTTTCATGCTGTCCTTGGGTTCCCAGAGCCCGTTTGGAGACTGCAGAACAATAGCAATTGCTGAAAATATGAAATGAGAGAAAAGAAAACATCTTGGTAAAACACTCACACACTGGGAGTAGGATATAAAAATAAGATGTGACAGCTCAGCTCTGGGGCCCCAGGATCTATAGGTTGTGGATAAAAATGGCTTCTATTTTTCTTCTAGAGTCTTACCTCTTGTGATTCTGAAAAATGCCAATAAGGGGACAGATCCTCTTTGTCATCTCTCCTAGGAAGTACATTCCTCCTATGCCAATACCATCATACCTTCTATTCCCATAAAACATTCTGGATCCTTCTCCCTCTTTTTTTTTGGCTTCTAATCTCAGTGAATAATTTTGCCATGAATTGTTTATTCAGCAAATCTCACTTCTTTTTCTACTTTTGGAGTATCCCAGAGCAGATTGAAATTTCCTTGGGTTCTTTATTATCTTAGGCTATCTGGCAAGTTTTCTGCAGTTTCTTCCTCTTGTCCATGGATTGACTGTGAAATTTGACTAGTTGTGGTTTCAGGCATTTGGGCCAGCTGTGACGAGTGAGACCACATGGCCTGAGAAAAATCAAGAGCACAGTCTCATGCTAATGTTTGATTGTAAAAAGATCATCATTATTACTTTCAGGTGCTGTTAACTTTTACACTTGTATCTTTCACTTAAGGAGGATGCTGAAGGGAGAAAAATTTAAGTGTAAGACTGCGTGCCATCGAAGGGGAGTAACTTTTTCATTATATTCAGAACAGGATGTAGCCTCAGATATTTAATTCAGAGAGAGCAATGATGACAGAGAAATTACATTGTCAAGCTGCCAAAAGCCGCTTCATTTCATTGCTACCCTGGGGCACCCTCATGTTCTCCATGTCCCCATCCCTGCCCCGATAATCTGTTGTGTGGCTGCTGGAGGCAACTCTTAAGGCAAGTGGAGCAGATAGTGACAAAGGGATAACCCCAAAATGATCCTTCTTTTAAATACTGTGTGAGTGTGGGTTGCCACAGTAAGGAAATCCCATGAAAGGGTGTCCCAGTGCTGGTGTAGTAGGAAGGAGGGCTCTTTGAAGGGAAGTGCTTGTCTTGGCTGGCCTCTGCTGTGGTGTACTGGCCACACCTTGCTCTGATGAGAACTTTGGTGCAAAGCTCCGGCTTGCTGTTTGCTCCTGTCATCCCTGAGCTCCTTCATTCACCTTCCAAATGAAGGAAGGAGAGGCAGGGGGTGGAGAGGAAAAGCAACATGGTTTCATAGGGCAGTCACTGTCCGAAAGCCAGAGCACTTGGTGGAAAAAGAGGAAAACAAGGGAGCTCCACCCTTTTACCACTGAAACATCTCAACCACATCCCAAACCTCTGCTAGCTAGAGATTCCTTCCTCACATTGAGAAAAAGAAAGGGAGCCAGGAGAAGTGGGATGTACAGGGACCCAGAGATATTTTTAAACATGTTGGAGGTCTGATTGCATAGTTTTGGCCTGGTTTTGTTGGCACAAGGCCCTTTCTTTACTGGTTTGGATAGAGCACGCTTGCTGAGGAGGCCCTCCTCGTGTGTCAAGATGAAATTTTCTGGCTGGAGAGACAGCTTTGGGGATGAGTAACCAGACCCAGCAACTTTCTTAACCATGCTTGTTCTGCAGCCTGTTTTGTCTGAGAGGAGACCCTCCTCTCTGACTTGCTGCTCCATGTAATAAAGCAGGACTGCCAAAGAGGACCTGCTGTGGGCCTTGACACAATGTCTTCAGATGAGGACTTGAGGCCCAGACAGCCTTTCCTTCCCACACAGCTCTTTAGCTGTCCCACACCAGAGCCTCCATTCCCTGTGTGGGAGGCAGCCAGCCACCATGCCAGGTTGGACCAGACCCTCCGTCCTTACAGAGCTGTGCCTCGGGGCTGCTTGCCAGCCACAAAAGAGGGGCACAGGAGGAGGGAATTGAGGAGGAACCAATTAGGGACATGAGCCATGACTAAACTTTGCATGCAAGTGTATGTGGAAAATGGACAGGAAAGAACTGAGGCTGTACTCAGGGGGGCACCTTGGGTGCCTTAAGCTTTTCAGAGGTGTAAGACACCACTGCTAAATGAGAAGAGCCAGATGATTAAATCCTCCTAACTAGGCTGTGGAGGGAGACTCTGCACCCAGTGTACTTGATCACTCTCGGTCCAGTGGGAGATGATGACAAGGAACTGAAGGCAGGAGAGGCCCAGACACTTCCCCACACACGGCTGATCTCAGCCCATGTCATGCTGTGGTGATGCAGTATGTTGTGGTGATGTGGGACATCCTGTGACACAACTTGTGACAAAGCCAAGAAAGTTTAAAAGTACTAAAGAAGAAAAGCTTCGCTGTGTTTATTTTTGGTAGAAACAGGAAGGATGCTGGTGAGGCTAAAAAGAGCCCAAGCCATGTCCTTTCAGAAGCCTACACCTAACGAACTGTATTTTCCAACACATGGTAAAAGCAAGATCTCATCCTTGATGGATGAGCTTTCACAGAGAAAGCATTCAGTTAGATGGGAGTTTCTTCACCTCCTGTTGAGAAACAACCCTACCTGGGTGGTAAAAGAGCTGTCATTTAAACCTGAAGGTAACAAAAAGAAGCACACATGTGAGGAATCAAACTCATGGTAGGTAGGAGTTCAAACCTGTCCAGAGTAACAGCGCCATAGGCCTCTCCTGAGGAAGGAAACACAGGACTTGTAGTTAACACCCTTCATTAGGGGCTTCAGTGTGCAGCTCATCTGCAAGACAGCACCTCCATCACTTCCAGATTAAGCTACTTGAAGGAATAAGCTGCTCTTGTGGGTTTTGTTGCATGCAGGGGAACCCTTGATCCAAACGCTGATCATGATTTTTGTGCCTTGTGTACAAATGCTGCTAGAGCTGCAGTCCTAAGCTAAGGACTCCTCAGTTTTTCTTACTGATTTTGGTTTTAAAGCAACTAAAACTTGCCAAGAGGGAACGAAGGAATAATTTAGCCTCACTTGCTGGTAAATTAACTTTTTCCCCTATGGATCTATATTATTTTTTCTTTCATAAACAGTGCAAGCAGGTAGATTTAATTTTTGAACAAAATTGTAGTGAGTAGCTGTTTGTAACACCTGATCCTGCCTCTCTGGGCAAAGTACCTGTTTAGAAATCCCTGTGTCTGCAGTAACTAAAGCCCCTTAATTCAATCATTTGTCTACCATTTTCCTCTGAAAAAAAATTAAAATCTGCTCTGACACGGTTGCTGCAGCAGGAGCAGTACGTAGGGCCCTCCATCACTTGACGCCGGAGGCATTTGTGGGATTTGGGACACAGTTTGACATCTAGTGGTAACGTGTGGTATAATCCCAGAGCTCATACAGCGAGTGCAAGGGTCACAATCCTGCATCAGCAGAGGTGAGGTGATGCTGGTGTGCTGCATGTACAGCCACACATCAGTGTTATGTGTCTTCTTATCCTGCACTCACTTTTGACTAAGGCAGAAAACCAGCTAAGAGTAGAGCCAGGTCACATTTCATCCAGAAAAGAAACATATTTTAAGATTTGTGTTTTGATCTCTTTGTTTATGACCCATTAGTCCACAATGCCATAGCAGGAAGGCCTTAACACAAGTAAAACAACAGAAGATGTGCAAATAGTTAATTCTGAAGTCTGGCAGGAGGCTGAGTTTAAATAAATTTGGGGTATTTCAGCTTCAGGTTTGATTGGTGCCATTAATGATTGCAGCCAGGAGAGTCTTCTTAGCTGTTCTGCTGCTAGGAACTGAATAATGATGCACTGATAGAAGCATCTTTATTAAAAGAAAACACGGGGAAGAGCAAAATTATTCAGGTGATTTGAGCAGCAGTGCTAAGTAACACTCCTGGAGGGTTACAAAAAAATGAAATGTGCTTTATATTTTACTTCTCCACATTTCCTACAATCAGAATAGGAAAGTATCATAATTCCATCAGAAACATGATTTTAGCCCAACCTATACTCAAAATCTCCTGGGGAAATTGCATGCTGTCAAAAGCTTGGCCAGTTTCTCAGCTTGGACTGCAAGGAGCAGCTCCTTTGAGCTTGCAAAATCTGCTTCTTCCCACTGAAAGCAACCTGTGCAGACAGTGGCCAGGCAGTTTCTCTGTCTGCCTGGAAACATTAGATTAATACGTATACAGGGATTAGTAACAATTTACCAGGGATTAATCTGACCCACTGTGTATAGCTGCTGAAACAAAAAGAATAAATATTAGAAATTATATTATATATATATATTTTATATATTTAAATATATCTAAATATATAAGAGTTCTGAATCATTTTCTCTTCTCTTCTCCTAACTGCAGTCAAGAGCTCCTCAGGGCAGGAATTATCTCTGTCTGCTAGGAGGGTGCCACAAACATTTGTGGCACAAGACAAACAGGGTAGTGTTTCTTCTAGAAACCAGGTACAACCACAGAAAGAGGAGAAAATCCAGCAGTAACAGGAGCTTGGCCAATGGCATCTCTAGTGTTTTCTAGTTGGTGGTGATCGTGAAAGAAAATTTCGTGGTCGATAAGCTTACACTTGTGTAATGTGACAGAGGTTTAAAGGAAGACTATCAAACAAGAACAGTGAAAGATCATTCATAATCAAGATACTACTATCAACTACTACCAAATGAAAGTATATAGAGTTCTTTTGAAGGGAGAGAGTGAAAAACAGAAGAAATATGGCCATTACTTCATAAAAGAGCTTGTAGCCTTCTCCTACATATCCCATCTTTGCCATCAGCCTGTGTAGCTGCATGTTCATCTCCAAGCCTGGGAGCAGCCAGTGAAATCCCTATTGAGGACTACTGTACAGGAGTACAAACTCTAACATTTTTAAGCATTCTTTAGAAAGTGTATAAATCTACATCAGCCCATTACGAGTACTCTTAACAAGTTTCCATTAATAATTTTTTTAAATAACACATGGATCTTTTGGAGAGTGGCAACTTAGATGAACAGAGAAAAGCCTATATAGGAGAAAGTTGAAAAGATAATGGCCATGTCTTTGGTCTCCCAATACATAATAAATAAATCTTCTTATCTTGTTAGTATGATCTTGATAATGATAACCAGTGCTGCTCTTGCTTTGTATGGTATTGTTCCCTTAAATATTTGGTGCATTTTGCTGTGACTGTACATTATGTTAAAAAAAAAGGACAGGCAAAGTCTTTAAGGAAATTTATAAAATACTGGTGGGGATGTATGCTGCTGTCCCCAAGGTAAGAACTGTTCTGGTCTTGGTCTTCAAAACAGGAGGAAGAAATAGGATTTTTGTCCCTGTGTATGGGAGTTCTTCCTTCCCCTTTCTCCTCCCATTATATCTCCTCTAACAGTTCTGTAGTCCTGTCAGCTGGAAGGTGAAATTCTGAGAACTCAGGTGAGTGCTGGTTTCTGCTGTGCAGAGAGGGGATCCTTGTCCTGGTGTTTTACACCAAAAATCTCTCAGCCTTAAGGGCGTGCTGTATTCCCCGCACAATATCAGCTTTCTGTTCTTTTGTTCCTCAGCACCTTGCTCTCTCTGCTCCCTTTCCTGCACATTTAAACAAACATCAGTTCATTTGCTGTGGAGAAATGGCTGAAAGAAGTCACGTATCTCAGTGTATCAGCAGCTCTGATGCCCTTTTGCAGACACAACAGAGCAAGGATTTCTGCAATATGTTTCTGGGTATTGCTCCTATTTATCAGGAATGACTCTTCCAGTTACTGCCTCAGTCCCTCTGAGCCCACAGAGAGCATGCAAGGCACAGAGCCAGGGAGGCAGGGTACCCAGCAGCCAGTGACCACGACCCACTGTGCTTACAGCAACCAGCAGGAGCCCCAACATCACCACAGCTTCAACACAAAGCAAACAGCCAGGATAGAGCTGCCCGCGTATTCCTGGGCAACAGTTTCCTTCACAACCCAGCTCTCAGACACTCTTTGCAGCAGTGCAGCTCAGAGGCAGAGCCCACGCAGAGGCACTGGAGGAGCAGAGCTTTCTTTCCCTGCCCTCTGGCAGGTGCCCTCCTTACGCAATGCCTTTGCAGAGCAAGTGCCATTCTTGCGCTAGCTGGGACCTGTGCCCGCCATGTGCCTGGCCATCCTTCCCCTAAGGCACCATCCTGCATCCTCTTGAAAGAACTAAACTGCAGCAGCTCCAGGGCTGGAGCTCAAAATATTTTCCCTGACAGATTTTCAAAGGAGATGTCAGGGGAGGATTCATCTCCCCCAGCTGTGCAATGCCTACGTCAGACCTTGACATCTACAATATCTCTTTTTATAATCAGCCACAACTAACAGGCACTTGAAGGGCATGGTTCATTTCTTTTTGCTGACTATAAAGGAGGTCCACAATGATCAGCCTAGATGCAAACATCTGCATTCAATCAAGGGAGGGAGATGAATTCCATCCCAGTGCCCAAAATTTTTGGAAGCTCTAAACATTTAACCCCATTGCTTAACATTCAGAAATTATTTCGCATTTTTTAGGCTGGAAGCATTTCTCTCTTTTTTCTGGCAAGCTCAGTCTTTCTCTTCTTGCACGCTTTGAAAAAAAGGAAAATCTTGGCATCATCTCAGACTAAAATGGTGGATGCTAGTTAATTGTCTAACAAAATTGATTGATTAATTTTTTATCTATCTATTTATAAAACTCTCTTAACGCTATGAAGTGCTATAGAAATGCCATGTTGTTGTCAATAATTAATGAAGTAACATCTGGTGGGCACAAAGATGGATCACTGTCCCACAAATAAGGGTACACTGTATTAACTTGAATGCTATTTTTAGGTAAGTGAAACTCATTACAAGCCTCCACAGAACAGTTTTGCCTAAAGAATGGTCCTTACCTCAGAGCTTTTATTGTTGTTCTTGCTGCAGCTCAAATAAAATAGTAGCCCAACACTTTGTTTTCATCAGGATTATTATAAATATTCTTCCCACTTTCTCCATTCTGCTCAGTTTCTGGAGCCACTCCAGCAACTGGGATACCTGGTCTCCTGCCAATGCTCCATCGAGCAGCTGTCCTGTGAGCCTCTCCAGCACCCTCCCCAAGAGGTAACTTTTGTGAGTGTGTGTGTGTGATGCTAATGAGATGCATGTGGCTTCGTTTGATAAGTTCAGAGAAATGTGTTGTGCATTTGGGTTCCCACCGATCCCTCCTTTTCAAGGCTGCAGGAAGTAAATCAGTCATGTTTTAAATGATCCCACGCTCCAGCTGCTGCAGATTTGGAAATTGTTAATGAATGCTGCTCACAGCGTTATCTGCTTGTGGCCATATGGCTCTGTGGGGAGAAACTTCCATCCCAAAGTATTCTGTGCACCTTTCTTCCATTCTGGCAGCACTGCTGGAAGGTGACCGTCACCTGGGCTGGAGGGTGACAAACAAATCTTCTTCAGTAGCCAGTGCATTGCAAGCGGGCATGAGGGAGAATTTCATTTTTATGGCTTTTACACAGGCCACTGGGGCAAATTTTGCTTTCTGTGCCAGTGTAGAGCGGATCTGAAAAGCCTTGACTCCTAATGATGTGTAGACAGCATCCTGCTTGGCATTATAATGCATGAAATTAATCCTTTTTGATGCCGTATTCTGACTTGGAAACTCTGATTCTCTTTTCAAGGCTCAGCAACCTTTGGAACAAATGTCCATTCCTTACCCTTGCATTCCATTTCCAGAATTCTATCCCCCTGTGTGTGACTAGTGGGAGGCTTTATCATATTGAATGTAGACTAGTAAAAAAATATGGGTTAAAAGGGACCTCAAACATTCATTTTACCAATCTTCTGCCCAAAAGAGAATTACCTGTATCTGGGCCATTCCTAGCAGATATTTATCTAATGTTACCATGATAGAAACTCACCCATCCAAGACAATCTACTTCAGTGCATCTGTAGCCTTGAATTCCTCTTGCTGCAGTTCATTACATTTCCTTTCCGCAGCAAAAAATATGAAGAAAAAAAAATCTCATACTTTTTGCAGTGGCCTTTTATGTGTTGAAGACTGCATCACATCCTCCTCCTCAAGCAATGCCATTTTCTCTAGCTTAGGCAGTACTCTCTGTCTTTTCTCACACATCTTGTTTTCTCGACCACTGACCTTTGTTGGCACCCTCCTCCCAGACTGTGCCCAGCTGATGCACAAACATTTTGAAGTGTGATGCCAGCTGTCTGAATGAGATCATACCAATCACCAGTGCTGAAGGATTACTACCCAGGCTCTTCACAGGAGTCTAGCCATACATCTTAGTATGGTCTTACACATTTTCCCAACAGTGTGACATTGATGATTCACAGCCTTATTTTGATCTGGTGGAAACCCTTCCCACCCACCCTTTTCTCAAACCCCTCTGCACAGGACTGTTACATAGATAGCAACAAACAGTTGCTTTTCAGTATCTAAGGGACTTGCTTCACTTTGAATGTTGCTGATTTTCCCCTGGGAGAGATAAAAAATCCGCAGTAGCTCCCAAATATACCTTAGAGGACCAATCTCCAAATCATTAAAATGATTACACCAATTTACAAAGCTAATTAAAAATAGACTTCTCCCCGTGTGAGGTCCTTTTAACCCCTATATGAAGCTTTCAGCCTATTTTGGTTGGCACCAGCTGAGCCTTGGCCCTCCCTGGGAGGAGGATGGAGCTCACTCCAGCAATGGGAAGGTCGGGAAGGACTTGGCTTGAACTGCAGCACCCCATGAGTAGGAAAGAGAGTTTTGTCACCTCTTCTGTGTAAGGGAATACTCTTATAGTTTAGAGGGAGGACACTTTGAAGAGCCCTTTGTTAGAAAACCAAGAGCATGGTTAGCATATTTTCTTTTGTTGCTTCCTCATGCAATTAAGAACTGCAACAATCCCTTTGACATTTCATTGCAAGGAAATTTCAAAGAAAGGCCCCTTTAAGTGTTGTTCCAAAGGCTTCAGAGCAGGTCAACAATAACAGACAGGGATGATTAAACTACAGACCAGCAGAGGTGAGTTTGACAAAACTACTGATGTTTGGGTCAGCCAGTGCCTGTTTTCTGTCCAGAGGATTTTCCTTTTGAACAGAAGAGGCTCCAGTCACACAGCTTGCTAGGCTGAAACAGGGAGACTGAAGTCAGAGAGGAACTCCTCACTGGCCCAGGGGAGGCAGATAACTTCCTAAGGGGCTGCCTCACCATTTTGATGCTGTTAGCCCGCATATGTGGCTGGAGGTGAGTGCTGAGAGGAAGGTCCATGGCAAAAGCTGGTTTGTTCCTCTGTGAGGATGACAGGACAACGCTCTGCACAAAGCAATACGTGGGTTACTTCTCACGGTAGCGTGACCCCACCAAGAGCTTCCTACCTGCCTGTGGCCCCTTTCCTCTCCTCCTGCTGCCCAGCCAAGTTCTTTGACCTCCATGTTCCCCTCCCAGCGGAGAAGGGAACAGCCCTGCAACAAAGACGAGGACAAGGCACAATTGTCAGCCTCTGCCACCCGTGTCAGGGTCAGGCCAGCTGACAGACAAGGAACCATTTGAACTCAAGGCTTTGGCAGGCAAAACGAGCAGTGCTGGGATCAATCACACACAGGCCTGTGGATATTCATCATGGGTTAGAGGTGCTGTCCCCAGAGGATGGTGCTTCACACAAGGGGCATCCCTATCTCAGCCTCTGTAAGAGCTGGAGTTAGGGAGAAGACCTGAACTATGTGGAGAAACTTGTAGGAAAGTTAATGCCCTACTATGTTTAAAAAAAAAAAGCTGACTTTTTTTCTCAACAGAAAATCTCTAACTCTTTTAAAATGAAGCTAGTTGCTGATCTAATTCCAAATGCTCTCTGCTTGACTTGAAAGTGATTTCAGCAATGCTTTGATCTACACCCAAAAGCCACTGGGAATAGTACCAACTGCTCAAATAGGCCAAAGCCAAGAAAGGAAAGGATCCCTACACTTAAAATTTAAAAAAGAGCATCCTGGTTCTTAGGCCTCCACCAGACCCACTCTGAACGCAGGCAAGCTCACAGGCTCTTAGGAATGCTTCTGTTCAAAAAGAGTAATACCCTCTGGAAGGTCATGTGCTGTTGGGAATTATTTCCTTCTCTTTCTAGATCACTCTACCCAGCCTTCTAATTACAGCTGGCTAGATTATTTTTACAAATAAATTATCCAACTAATTCAAGCCTTTATCCAGCTCATGAATCATTAGCAAACAGACTTCGCTTTTTGTTGCTCTTGGTAATTATTTCATGAGTGGTTCATGCAAATAGACTTCATTCAGTGGGGGGTGTCTGCAGTTTGCTCCCTTCTCCCATTCAGGCCGTGTAAGTGGCTCCCTCGCTGATGTGCTGTGCTTTACAGCTCTTGAACTACATGTCAGAATGCTTTTAATTACAAGATTTCTGCTTCCTAATGCAGAATCCCCCCCCGCCACAGCTGTGTCCCAAACGTACATGTCAGACAGAACCCCACTCAGACCCGTCCTCATGAATAAGAAACAAAAGACACTGGGGGAGGAGTGGAGATGAGCAGCTGTGCAGGATCTGAATAAATATTCACTGATTCCCTTTCTGCAGCATCTGCTGTCTAAGTCTCCTCCTCATGTGCAAATAACACATGAAGTGTGTGCAGGGAGAGCTCAGAGACAGTGGTATGCCACATTTTTCTAGGGACTGGCCCAAAGAAGTTAACAAGTCCTAACCATGTCTCCAGACAGAAATAAAAATCCTTCTGATTATTATAATCTTCATTGCTGCCTCATCTTCACACCTTGTACTTCAGGCTCCCACAGCCCATCTCCTGGGGGCATGCAGCTTGGCATATCCAAAGGAGCCAGAGGAATACCAGAAGTTTTCATGCTGGAGGAGCTCTGTTCATCATAGTACACTCTCCTAAAAAATGATCTCACAAATGTGTTCTAAGACGTAGTAAAATAGCTGATGACACGCCTCATGTTTTCATATTTTGGAAATAAATTACTTCCTGCCTGTGATCCATTTAGACCTTGACAACGATTGGCAGTGGTGGTTGTTTTCACCTACTGGGCTGTTGTGCAAATACTATTGTTTTGCACAGGCTAAGCTATTCCTTTCCCCCACCCTGGATTTCTCCCTAATATCCCTTGCTACACTGTGTTGAATCTGTTCTGCTGAGTGATGTGTATCCTTTATGTCTGTGTATTACTGCCTGTATCCCAATGCAACAAGAAAATACTTTTCACCCTTTACAAAAAAAAAATAGAATTTTTTTTTTTTTAAATTTTAAAAAAACCCAATCCCTTGGAATAATCAGTTCACACACAGCCCTAAGGCAATTGTTCACAAGATGCTATGAGCCAGCTCCCTGTGGTTCAGTGTTCACGTTTGCTGTTTTCTGTGCTCCCCTTTATTTACAACTTTTTATCTGCCATGCCTTGAGGGCTCTAAGAGACCTGAACTGCCCTGTCTGGCTTACCTCTGCCCATTAGCCCAGACCTGAGCTTCAATAAATCTCCTGGGTTATGTTGCCTGTGTATCTGTGCTCAGTGCTGTCCTGGCTTAATTAATTCTTTTTCTGGAGAAATACTGGGTCCACCTTGTAGAAAGCCTGGTCTTGTTCCCTGGTGGGAACCTGGACTTTACTCATCACCTTGCCTTGCCTGGGGCTGTCAGTGGACTCTGCCTCAATCAGCACCTTGCCTGGTGCTGTGGGACTGTGCCTGGTCAATGAGAGCACCACCTGGGCTGTGATCACCTCTGTGATAATAATTCCTCCTGGTTGCTTTATGCCATGAACATCATACTCCAAGGAGTTGTCGTTTATTCACAGCATTGCACCAGGAGCTCACAGAGTGGCAAAGATGCTTATACATCAAAATGCATACACATAAAAATGTGTGAAGCTTTTGACTTTGAAATAATTACTATCTCAAATCTCCTCCACTCAAAAATAACCATAAGTGGCTACCTGTGGCTACCAATGGCTGCCTCTTGTGGACAATCCTCTCCTGCTGCTCTTGAGGAATGGTCAAGGTTAAAGCTGTCACCACAGTTGTCCCCTTTATACCCAAACTCGTCAGAAGGGATGAAGAGTTGCTGGAGTCTGTCATATATTTGGAGTATATTCCACGCTCCTGTGGAAGATGGTGGATTTCAGCCTGAGCAGTTGTCAGGGTGACATCTTTCAGCAACGATAAACTTGACAAAGAGAGTGAAGGGCACTATTATAGACAATTAACCTGATTTCAGACTATATATAGCTCCTATATACACTGCAGACATTCACAGAGAGATTCCTGCCATGGTGTAGGGATTTCTATAGCACAGTAGCCTTAAGCTGGAGGTGGGAAAGTGTCTTGAGGAAGCAAGGTAGGAGCATGCTGTGCCAAGTTCATCAGTCCATAAAAAAAGCTATCACATGCAGTTATCTGTTTTAAGAGGCTATTGGGCTCTTTTTGCTTTGAGAGCATTTCATGTATTATCCTGGTTAGAATGAACTGCTAATACATTCATCAAAGGCTTGCTTTTCTTTTCTTTTTTTTTTTCTGAACAAATACTGAGTTTTCAAAGGAACAAATGCTCATGAGAAATGCTTGTTCCCTTAGAGATTTTAATTCTTCAGAATAAAAGAAGCACTTGATTCTTCTCTAATTTTTTGTTTGTTTAGGCTGAGGAAGGGGTATTAAAACAAACAAACATTTTTGTATTAGAAATTAAATAGGATAAAATTGCTTAATATGACTGATGAGAGATGGTCCACATGAAATGAAACAGAAATTATGATTCAGTGATCATATCTAAATGAAGCAAAGTTGGGGGTGGGGGAAACTTTGAAAAAGATTGAAAGCTATATATTTGTAAGGAGATGTCAGGAGTGGAAAACAGGCACCATATTTTGCTATTCCTAATGAAACATAAGTGTGTTTGGGGAAAGTTGATGGTAGTTTATAGTTACTGTTCATCAATTTTAGGCAGAGCTCTGGCTGTGAATTTCACAGCCACAGATTCCCTGTTGATATTCTTTTTTGAATGCAGAAGGTTTTTAAAGTGTTCATTGCAAGGAGTGAAACTAATAGCAGGATTGGAGTCGGCTAAGAAAGCATGACAGATTGAAGAAGCTCTGGCATCAGAGCACTGATTTGGGACCCTGGCAACAGGATCACAGAGCAATTTAATTCAGATTGAAAGGGAGGACTTCAGGATATCATGTGGTCTGATCCCCCACTCTAAGCAGGGTCAGCTATGAGATCAGATTGAGTTGCTCAGGGCTTTGTTTATTCTGGTCTTGGAAACATACAAGGATGGGGACTGCATTTGACCCATCAAACTAATGGTTAGTGACCTGAACCTTATCATCCTGAACCATTTAATCTATTTTATGCATCTGTTTATCTCCTCATGTTCCCACCACAGTAGTATGTCTGGTCATAGCCGTAGACTGTGATGCTAAAAGAGCTGTTTAGAGAGGAGCTGTCTCTAGCCCTGCTGCCTTACTCTAAGATTTGGGTGCATTCACTGTTAAATATTCAGATTCTTTGGTGATAAACATGAGCAAGATCAAATAACAGACTGAGAAGTTCTCCCCGTTGCTTTGAAATGTGTCATGTCTAGCAAACTCTTAATCCACAGGTATTTGCATGGAGCCCTAACTTCCTGGGATGTTATTTTTCACATCCCTGTCTGTTAAGCACCTGTGCTGCCTGCTGATAGGTAGGCTGACGTCAAACACATGTTGGCTAAAATTCAGAGGCACAACTGTTCCTAATCCCCGAGATACACTCAGAGTTAAAGATTCACACTTGGTACTTGCAAGTCCATACTAATGGCTCAGGGCTTGTTAGAAGCACGCAGGAAAGATCTTTATGTACAGGAGACCTGCTAACAAAAGTGGTGCCATGACTAAATAACAAAGTTCTGCAAATTTCTCATGTTCATTTCTGTAGTCATGGCTATAATGGAAACTAAGGTTGCTCTCCAGGACTGGATTAGTTCTACACCAATAATGATAACTTCAGCTGACTTTCAATGCCAAAAATAGAGTAAATTACTTGTCATTACTCACACAGCTGCCTGTTTTTATAAGGGCTAGCTTCTGAACCATTTAGTGACCATGCAATGTGGCTGTGCATTGAGAATCTCCAGGACTGGACTCTGGAGAGGACAACAGACAGCAAGGTGCATGCAAAGTCATCTTACTGCCTGTTTCATTACACATTCTGTGAGACAGGGCTCCTGGTCAGTGAGGGTGTCTAGAAGATACTTGATGATAATGACAACTGTTATGCTTTTCATTTATTTCTTGTCAATTGGCTCTAGCAGACAGCCTCAGCACGTAGCCATACACTCTTTTATCTACACTGGCATATGCCAAGATAGATGGAGTCAAAGTGCCTGTATGTCTACAGTCTTCATCCTTAAGTCCTTACAGGAGCAGAAAAACCCGGGAGTCAGCAGGAAGGCTGCCAGCATTCAGTCCACAGCTGCCTGTGAGTGTGTCCACACTGCTGCTTTAGGATACGAGGAAAATGTTCCTTTGCTCTTAAAGTCCAACTGCACCTATTAGGGATCCATGAGATGGCTGAGAAGAGCAGGCCAGAGGTGGCCAGAGGGAGTCAGTGACAACTTCCTAAAAGTTCTTGATATTTATTTTCCATAGGATATGGTGTAAAAAAGGGTCTCCTCTTAAAACTATTTTTTAGGTATGACAAACTTTGCTAATGTGTTGCATTCCAGGGGATGGTATATTCATAGGGGAAATTTCAGAACAAAAGCCATAAAGAAAAAGAGGTATTTATTACCTAGTCTGAGAGCATCTGTACATATTCTGGGTTTCAGGAATTCCATTTAGCTATATATTTTTATGCTATCATATTTATAACTGTTATGAATGACCCATATATTTTATATTAAAAGAAGAATACTTTGTTAAAACAGTTACAGATGCCTATGCTAAAATCCACTTACAGAAATGGTTACTAGCAAAGAAAAGTCCTTTAGCATTCCCTTCTTTAACATATCCCGGCCCAACAAAAGCTATTCACATTTTCAGCTAACTGAATCCCAGTTCTCAGGTACTTTGCAAATGGGCAATAACACAATAAGTAAGTCACACTGAAAGTCAAAAGTTCACCTCTCTGAAAATCCAAGATGGATATGCACTTTCTGCAGCACAGAGGGTCAGATATGCTACTTTTCCAGGGGGAGGAAGAGATTATACTTGAGATTTTCCATTTTAGTGCATTTGAGAGACATTTTTTGTCCATTTACTCCTCTAGCATCAGTAGCAAGAAAGTGTGTATGAAAGAGATTACTGAAAATATAAAGCCATTCAATAAATCAATAGTGTGTTTTCATGTGGAATATTGTGTTCATTCCTAGTCACCAGCCTTCAAGTGGTAGCAGTAGAAATGGAAGTAGCTCAGAGATGGGTGACAGGAATGATTATCTGCTTGGGACACTCCTGTTAAAGAAAGATTGAGAAGGATGTGGTCTCTTAGTTTAAAGAAGATACACATAAGAAGAGTAAGGTTAGGGAAATATATAACAGCAAATGGAAGACCAAAAGTAGGGTGAGCATTTCTTAAGACTCTTCCCAAAAGCACAAATTCTGTGAAAATTCTGGGCCTGGAGCATTTTTGCATGTGTATACTATTATAATAACTAGTGCTTAATACAGCATCTTTTAAAACTGTGAGCTTTATAGACAGACTTAAAGACACAAAGCACTCACTCAGCATTCAGCCTCACCATCCTGTGGAACAGCTGTAACCACTCTCAGTCAGCACAAGCCACCACAGAATGAAAATTCTACATTTACAAACATAAGTTTCAATAAATATTTCTACCAACACATATAGGAGTGCTGTACTGTTCTTCCTTTTCCTCCATCTGTTTGGTTTGGATTAACATTGGAATGAAGCACAAGTTTTCAATAGCCTGATTGTTAGGGACAGCTAATTTGGGTTCTGTAACGTTTAGGGCTCAGTGAGAGGATTTCCTTGAATGTATCAATGCTCAGCAGCTGAACTTTCTCTGCCACTATGGCAAGTATCTTCTCTTTGTTTATATGCTTCAAAGTCTTTCACAGCCCTTGGTCTTGTGTGGGGTCCAAGGGAGAGAGGGGTCAAGCCACATGGGGCTACTCTTGATCAGTTTATAAGAAGCCTTGTGGTACAGTTGCTTTTGTTAGCAGGGACAGGACTGTATCACCTTGGAAAACTCTTGCATTCAAATGTTCCCAAATCACTGCACATTGTAGCAGCAGGATAGTAGTGTGTCCATTATAAAAGCCTGTAGGATTTTCTGTCCATTGCAAGCTAAACTTCTGGTCCTACTCCTGGTTCTTCCCACTGCAGGCTGAATAAATGACCCATAGGACAGTTTGCACACATAAGTGGTGTCTGCTATTTCTTTTATTTACCATGAATATCTTATTCCTGCTGGAAGAAAGAGAGCTGCTAGTGATGGAATGAAGTAGAGCTACATGCTGGGGGAATTGGTGAAATTTGTGAGATCTAGTTGAAGGTGCAAATTTGTCATATTATCTCAGAGTCTGGTAGAATAAATCCTGACACTTCAGACTTGAAGGCATGGAGCACATTTGCACAGGAAGGCTTGGGGTGTAAATCATGCTTTGCTCAGAGCTTAGGCACTGGGAATTGTGGTGCCCATGTCTTAAGCTGGCTCCCTCCAAGAGGGCTCTTTAAGCACTATCAAGGCACGTTACAATGCAGTGCTGTGATTTTTTTTGTCTGTCGTCTTTGCTGGGATGTCAGGGTTCCAGGAAATGTAACAACCACCTGACACCCCTCATCATCCCAGGATTTCAATCCAGACCCCCTGCCAGCACAGAGGAGCCCTAAGCTGTTGTGACAAATGTGCTTCTCTTCACCCACACTACTGCTAAACCTTTCTGCCTGTAGCACCGGTGACAATCCAGCCACAATTAATACTGTTCAGATGGAGCTGAGCTCCTCTCCCATTTTATCATTCAGACACAGATGAAAGGCTGAGGAAACAGCTGATTTTCCCCTTCCTGTGATGTATTCTCTTCTAAACACTTGACTCAGCAGAGAGGTGACCAAGCATCTCCTGAATGATTCGCATTGCAGCAGGCACCTGGGCTTTTCCTTAGCCCAGAGTGACACAAGTGCTGGCACTTGGTGACTTGACACTCACAATGTATTGAATGTAGCAGGGGAAGAGATGAAGGCAGGCAGAGAAAACATTTTCTAGCTGGGGAAAAGGAATAAGATACCCATCCTGACCCATGTCCAATGGCAATGGAAACTATGGTTTGTAAAAAGCTGGACAGCAATATCCCAGGTGTTTTTGCACAGAAGTTGTGTTGTGAACACACACCGGAAGCAATTTGCAGAGTAATTGCCATTTTACATACTGCATTTCCCAGATAAACCTCTCATTGCCCTCGTGGGTGTTTACTGTTTGTTTGTTTATGCTGAAGCTGAGGCATATGAGCAAATAGCATCTCTGTCTGGTGTTGCACTTAGTGACAAAACATTGTGGCTGAGAGTCTAATGATAAGTATGGACCACTAGCAAATTTCTGATAAAGGTATGTGTTTTGCTAGGGAGAGTTGTTTTTCCTTGCTTGGGTTGGTTCCCTACTGGCCATTGTTGGAGTGTAACCCAAGAGACTTTCCCTTACAGAAGAGGATGCTGGTTGAGTAGATGCTTATCTTGCTTCAGGAAGAACCAATGTTGGCTGTCTCCCTTTGGCCTGCTCCTGGAGACCCCAACAAGCCTGCTATGGACTGGGAAACCACTTGTCGATTGGGTCAACTTCTCTTTCCTGGTGATCCCAAGGATTTGAAACTGATGAGTGAGATCACAACACCTGTGGGATTCACCATTTATAGAAAACAAGAATTTTTTTCAAGGGATTATAATGAAATTTTAATCTGTATTATCACTCTATCTATATATGTATGACTATCAGTACTTCCAGATCTCCAGTCTCACACTTATTACTGATGTTTGATGTCCTCTGCTGCAAAGACTTTCTCCCATCTGTCTGTCCCCTGCTCAGCAAACAGTCCCTGTAACCCAGGCCCCAGGGAGGCTGCAGATGAGGCATCCTGTTATGATGGACAGTTGCTCATCTGCCTCGGAAGCTCCTGCGTGCACGACTTAAAACACTGCCCTCTGAAAACCCTTGGGAAGATGGAGAGATGCCACTGATTCCCAGTCTATTGCCAAACAACCGAGCATGTGACATGGCCAGCACCACTGGCCTCATTTCAACAAACTCTGTGATAATTAGCTAAAGGGAAAGCAATGAGACAAGAAAAACATTCAGCTGAAAAGCAGATAGAAAAATATTCTGTCTTGCCTTATGGCTACTGTCTAAGGGACTTCCTCCCTCCAGAGCAGTTGCACAGATCCAGCTGTGTCCTGGACTCTATCTCATCATCTTTGCACCAAAGCACAAGAAGTACCTTCTCCACTAACTCCCACAAAACCCTGCTGCTGTAAATATGACAAACAAAGACATCTTTTCCTTCCTTTATTTAGTATGTCTTGGCATTAAATATGTTATCGTGAGCTTACTGAAGACAGACAGACTTGACAGGTGCCAAGTTCCAATGCAGTAATTTTTATGGTTCTTATAGGCAAAAGAGCAAGCCATCTTAAAAGTTAGCCTCTAGCACTGTTATAAAACATGGATGTTGATACAATCCTGACACCACATCACACACTCCACACCCTGTGAGACAAGCCACAAGTGCAGGAGTGAAAAACTGACATTGAACTCAGCTCATCACAGACAAACTGCACTGAGATGGCAGCATATAGGGAAAGAAATGTTTCAGCTGCTCATGTTGCAGTGCAAAGAGACTCTGTAACAAGCAGAAGAATTAGAAATTCTCATTGATATAATTGGCATTGCTGAAACCTGGTGGGAAAATTCACACGGCTGGAATGTTAAAATCCATGGGTTTAATTGGTTTAGGAATAAGTGAGCAGAAAAAAGAAGTGGAGGTGGCAGTCTGCATTAAAGATGTCATTACTTGATTTAGAGTTATTGATAATCCAGAACCAAAGGATGTTGAATGGATATGTTACCTAATAAAACAGGAGGCATGCAGGTACAGGGATGTTCCAGAGTGCTAAATCAAAGCAGAAAATAAGGTGAGTTATTCTTTAAGCACCTGTCTCTTCTTCATGCCCAATGCAGAAGGGAAAAAAAATGAAAGCACTGTTTTAATGAGCTTTGATTATAAGGATATATGCTGGGGCTGACAGAGTTTAAAGGTTTCTAAAATTACAGATGATAATGACTCTGAGATGATTACATTAAATGTGGGCAAACAGAGGGCAGTTGCAAAGAGCTAATTTCTCAACAGCAGAAGAAAAATACAAGTGAAATCGATGGGGAAAAATTAGGCATGCAAGATGAATGAAAATTGGCAGGTCTTACAGAAAAGTTTGCTAGAAAAAAAGTACATCTTTTCAATCAACAAAAGGGATGCTTTGCCTTGAGAGCTCATCATCCTTATTCAGCTACAAAGTCAGAACAGCAATCAGAAACTGGGAAGACATGTACGATAAATGAGTTAAGCTGTATCAGAAAACAGATGACAGTCAATACAAATTAGAAGTCATGAATATAGGAAATTGATAAGGGAAACTAAACATAAGTTGAAAACAAGTACGTGGTAAGGTTAAGGACAATAAGAACTTTAACTGTCTAAGGGACGAAATACATTCTATCAAGGTTCATGAATAGTGGAGATAACATTTTTTCATACATTGGAAAAAAGGAGACTGACTTAAGCACTTCTGGTCTGTATTTAAAAAAAAAAAAAAAACAACATTTTAAGAGGATGAAGAAGTGCTTTCCAGTCCATTAGTGTCTTAAGCTATTAAACATCACTTGCTAAGGTTAGATATTTTAATGTTTCAAGATCTGAATGACTTTCACCCAAGAGTCCAAAGGAGTTCACTGTGTCACCTATTGATTAGAGTCAGTAATCTACAGTAAACAAATCTTGGCAAAGAGGCAAAATCTCAGAAGACCGAGAGAACTCTAGTGCTGTGTTAATGTAGCAAAAAATGCAAGCAGCTCGTTCCAATGGTAGGTCAGATGGCCAGATGTCCACTGCTGACAAAGTAATGAGCACAAATATAATTAATGACAATCAACATGTCAGACCTGTTGTGATCTTCTTGGACTTGCAAGTTTGGCTGAAGAAGTTAACCACACAGATTTCTCTTCACTTAGTAGTGCATGATATTCTGATTAAAAACCAGACCTGTGATGATTTTACAACATCCATAAAGCACATAATACATGGGTTAAGAATAAACGGCTGTAAGGCCTTTAAAAAGAGTTGTCGGGAAGAACAACTCTTAAAAGGGGATGGTGTCTTGCACAGCTCCACAATCAGAAATGGGCCTGATGCCTAATGATCTGGAAGTAAATAAAAAATCACAGCCAGTAAAGTTTATAGAGAGATAAAGTTTGGCAGAGTAGTAAATATAAGAAAAAAGCCATCATGGACCCTGAACTGTATTCAATAGCAAGTGGATGCTTACAGACAAAATGCATTTTGACGTGGTTCAATGAAAAACTAAGAAAAAAGAGCACAAGCAATTCCTACCACAAGTGTCTTGCGACACATCGGCTCTGAAGAGGATCTAGTGGCAAAGCCAGACAAGCAATGATCATCTTGTACCACCGTTTGACAAAGAGAGATAATAAGATCTTTCAATGCAGAAGAAAAAAGTGTTTCTTACTTCTCTGTTGTAAAAGGGTTATTTTATATTTGCAAGAGAGTATTACAGAATCACAGGTTATGCTGAGTTGGAAGGGACCCACAAGGATCATGGAGTCCAGCTCCTGGCCTTGTGCAGGAGCATCCCAAGAGCCACACCATGTGCCTGAGAGCATTGTCCAAATGCTTCTTGAACTCTGTCAGGCTGGGTGCTGTGACTGCTTCCCTGGGGAGCCTGTTCCAGTGCCCAACCACCCTCTGGGTGAAGAACCTTTTTCTAGTATCCAAACTAAACCTCCCCTGACGCAACTTCAGGCCGTTACCTCAGGTCCTGGTTGCCAGTGAGAAGAGATCAGTACCTGTCCCTCCACTTCCCCTCACACAGAAGCTGTATACTGCAATAGGGTCTCCCCTCATTAATCAGACTAAGTGGAGAATACTACATTCATCTCTGGTGTCTGTCCTTTAAAGGATGCTGAAAAATCAAAGAGAAAAACAAACAGCAACTAAAATCTTTAGAGATCTAGAGAAAGTGTCTTCCTATGAGAATCTCAGGGTTGAGTTTGTTTAGTTTATCAAAACCAGGACAGAGAAGTGATTTGGTTGCAACTTACAAGTACCTTCATGGGGAGAAAATGCCAGCTACTAAAGGGGTCTCTCTAATCTAGCAGAAAAGAAATAGTGCAGGAGTCACTGACTGAAAGCTGGACAAATTTGGGCTGGAGGAAAAGCATGAATTTCAACAAAGAGGATGGTCAGCCAGGAAACAGCACTTACATAAGATGTGGACGTCACATCCCCTGCTCTCCTTGAATCAAGACTAAACGCTAATCTAAAAAAAAGATGCTTTCATGAAACACAAGTTCTTCCTGCCGTTATAGTGGCAATGGAATAAGAATGTGAAAGACCCGCAGTGCACAAAAGGTCAGACTGTTTGATCAAACTGTGATTCCTTTTAGCCTGAAATGTGGCAGACCCAGGAACTGCATTTGCGTTCAATTGGTCAAATGAGCCACACTGTAAAAATCTGATCTCCAGAAAAATGAAAAGAGGGCCTTTTCCTGCCACCTGCAAATGTGTTATTCCCCTCCAATGACCATCCACTGTGGAAGCAGATGGGGACCTTCAAGAAGGAAACCTAACACTGTGCTGCTTCTTCATCTGTCTTCTTTATTGCTGCCTTTGGAGGTTTGGGTAGCAATCCCTAAAAATCAGCAAAACATAAGCACAAGATCACCTGTGGCATAGCATTGTGGAGAGTGTTGAACTCACTTCTCTCATTTGGAAGCCTGTCTTTTGCTAAAACCCTCTGGCATTACTCGCTGGTATTGCACTGTGCCGTAGTGTAGCAGGGAAAGAATTTCTACAAAGCAGGACCAACTAAAGGCAGCTGCAGAGCCAGGAAAGATCTTTAATTCACAGGACAAAACAGCACTGATAATACTTCCAAAGCAGCTGGGGGCTGGTTTAGTCATCGAGCCAGACTGGCTGCACAGCCCAGACCGCAGGAGGGTAGGGATTGCCCCCATTTATGAGGTATCCCCACCAGTGATACACCACGTGCTGGTGCCCCCTTGCCAGAGGCCACCACAGCACCTCACCTCCTGTTTGAGGTATGAATGCCTGCATATTGTTTCTCTGCTGCCAGCCCAGGGCAAGGTCAATCTTCTGAACTTCTCCTTGCAGTCTGAGTAAAGGCAAAAAAATGGAAAAAGCCAAAAGGAAAAAAATTCAACTCCATCTTGCAGCTAATTATTAATCATACATGGTTTCCCAGAATTTCTGGAGTAGTTCCTTGATCCCCTCAGGACCATATGTTAGCCTTGTGAATCAGAAACAAGCTTTTCTCTTTCTTTTGCCACATAATTGCCACGTATTTTTTTCCATTCTTTTGCCTCTTTTCTCCTCCCCATCATCAGTACACCTTCATTCCTTTCTTTGATCCTTCCTCCCCCAGCTGATACTTTCCAGCTTCTGTTCCCTGTATCTCTTCTTCCATCATCTCTTTTGCTCCATACTGTTTTCTCTCATATTCCCTCTCTCACAGCTCTATCACAGCAGTGCCCTGACACAGGAAAAGTGATCTGTTTCTATAAGAACAATACAGCTGCAGCCTCAGCCTATTTAATGAAAGCCTTGAGTTTATGGCAAGAACAGCTTCTGAGTCCCTGAGGTAGAGGCAATATTTTGTATTAATATTTGATATCTTATTTAGGATGTTAAATCAGATGCATGAAATCTCCCTGGAAGACATGAAGGCAGAGCTCTGTTTAAATGATACAGTGCTGAGCCAGGCTGATAGACCACCCCTTCTTGTCTTCCTGCCAGGCCTCTCTGAGCTGCCCTGGTTTTAGATGGAGCACAACCTGCTGTCAATCGGAGAGCCAGAGGAACAGTATTTATCCATATACAGCTTACATTAAGATTCCCTGCAGCTGTGTCATCTTTCAACTTTTGCCTTGAGTTGCTTCTCTCTCTGGTGGAGTGCCTAACCCCAAATGCTGAGTCAGATGCCTTCCCACATACCTTAAACCAAGCAAAAAAGATGACTGTGCATTTTTTACTCCCTCGTTCTCACAAACACACACCCACATAGGCAGAGGGACATTCCCCCACTGTCTGCATCCACATATGTGACTGGGGGAATTAAAAAAGGCCTTGCACTCATTGTTTCAAGATGCATAAAGCCAAAGTGATTTGGACCCTGTTGAAGATGAAGATTTCCCAGCTTTCCCCTTTAAGCTTCCTTCAGTTGATGCTTGTACTTTCTTTCATGTTACCCCCAAAACACGTGAATGTGTCTTTTCTGCAGATGTTTTGGAGACCCTCACCTCCAGAGCAACCTCATTCTTCCAGATCTGCTCCTGCAGCTCCTGCCTGAGCTCTTCTCTCTCCTTTCTGAAACTCTGCATCTCAAGGTGTCATTAGCAGCAGCCTATTTCCCCTCTCAAGCCTAAAAGGGCTTGGTAAAGGTAACTCAGGGCACAATTTGCTCTCATTGCATATTTCTGTGCTTGGAGCAGGAGGTGGGAGGAAAGGTAGATGTATTCCCTATTTGTCTCATCTTCTTCCTGAGAGAGGATGATGGGATGCAAAGAAGTAAGAAAAAAGGGACAGAGGAAGAATATGCCTCTTTTAAGCCCTCACTGCCTTTTCTACTCCAGGAGGCAGGTGAGACTGGGGAAGATCAGTCCTTCATGCCACAGGCATGGCTTGTGTTCAGACAGGCATCAATGCTGCAGGACCTGTAGTCAGACACAGATCATGAGACTTGGAAAAAAACTATTTCTTCGGCCTGGACTTTTGGTCTGAAGAGGTCAGAGCTATAAAAAGCTGTGATCTTTGTGTACCGCTTCTTGAAGATAACATTTCCATCTACTCTGCCCCGGGGAAGCCCTGGCACAATGGCTCTTCACTGCATGACTGCTACCCTTCACAGAGGCCCTTTTCAAAGACTGGCTTCCTTTATTCAGGACGCAGTACCTCAGCACGAGAGAGACCTCAGCAAATGGGTCAGTGGGAGAAGGCAGGTTACCTGCCCCACAAACACCCAGACCTGCCCCACAAACACCCAGAAGAGCAGTAACAGGAGAAGCAAGGAGAAAAAGAAAATCAGCTTTTTTCCTCCCTTCTGGGCTTGGGCAGACTGACAGGCACAATAAAATGTGTGGGTGTCACTTGGCAGGTGTGAATCGTTCAGAGAAGCTACAGTACACTTCTCTAGTTGTTTTAAACTGTCTTCATGCATCAGACCTCACCGCCCCTTACACAGATTTATTGCCACAATCTTTCATTGAAAGGATTAATGTCACCAAGACCTGACCGCTTTGGACATTTGCATCAAGGCTGCCAGCCTGGTAGTCAACATTTCCTCCATGGCAGTATCTTCCCCAAGTCATTTAGGAGATCAATGCAGGAAAAGGGAAATTCTGGCATCCTTCAGGTGAAGCAGTGTCCTGTCAGCAAAACGACTGACCCTCTGCAGCTCCTCTCTGTTAATGACAGTGCATTGCCTCACTGAACAGAGAAATCCCATCCAGGGCCTGGGGGCAGGTTTGGGGAGGAAGTACAGCCAGAGGTCTGGGCAAGCATATGGAAAGTCACACGTTCTCTGGTCAAACTCTGAGGCTGACTCACTGCCTGACCCCCAGGCACACCACTCCCTTTGCTAAGCTTGTTTTCCTGTGTGAGTTAGGGCTGACGGTAGGGACACAGCCCAGGGAAAGATGGGAGGGGTCTAACCTTACTACTGTGGCAAAAAATCATTATTGGTGTTGAGCAATTAGGTGTGCATTTGTGTGTAGTGTTTGGCAGATTCTGGTGTTAGACATGCTTCATGCAATCAGAGGATTATTTTTTTCCTGAGGAATAGTGATCAGCTTTATATCAATAATAAATCAGAATAGCTTTCCAGTTTTTTTAATTTGCTCATGAAAGCAACACAAACATTTTCCCATCCCACAGCTAGCACTTCCTCCTCTCTCTCGCGCACTGCTGGCTACACAGGAGCCCATGAGCAATTAAATTTCTTTTATCAGGCTGCTTGCCAGCACAATTAACCCACCAGCTCCTCAGCAGAACCATTACACTTTTGGGGAAGCAAAAGCCCACTAACACTACGGACTGACAGTCCTGCCTCCCTTGCTCTGCACAGTGCATCCCCACAGTTGCTCCCCATATGCATGGATTACATCCTCCCCAGGATTAACCATTTTTGCATGGCTTTTTAAGGCTTTTTTCACCTCAGGACTGTGAAACCGAGTGGCACCTTGCTCTGTGTGTTCCTGTGTCTCTCTGTGTATTTAAGCAAGCCGGAGGATGCTGGCCTCTCACTGCAACAAGCATAGACCTGAAAGCTCTGCAGAACTGCGTTGGTGCCAGGCAGCCTCTCTACAGTACTGTACCGTGGCTCCCAAGGGCAAATTTTCTTCCTTATATAAAATACACAGTTCTTCATGTCCTTCTTTTTGCTACTGCGACCAGTCCTATTTTGGTCATATACATTTGTGCTATAAATGGTATCCTGAAGTCAGAGCTTATCAACACTGGCTCTGGTCTCAGGGCTTCTTTTCAAAGGTGCATTGACATTCGTCCATCTAATTTACTTCTCTTATTTTTGGCTGCTTTTTTTTTTCAGCAAATTGGTCAGGGAACATGGTAATAAGCAAAAATTCAAAAATAGACATCTGATAATGATCTCCTACCCCTAAAATTGTCTTGCTTTTTGAAGCTAGTAATTCAGCACTTCCCCTACAACTCCAGCTTTAGAAACTACTTGGTTTTGATTTTCCCTGTGTCCTTAAGATACTTTAAGTATCGACTCTCTGAACCAGTCAGTGTATGTTTAGCAGGGAAGGTAGAAAAGAAAGCTGCTGATAGTTATCCCCACTTAGACTGTTTAGTTTTCAGACTAGTTCCACTGAGGTTGAACATTGCTGCACTCAGAGATCATGTCCTTTAGGCTGCCGTATCCTCCCCTTGGAGCTGCAGAAATAAATCCTTGAGGTGCTGGAAGGCCACCTGTGGCTCTGAGAACCCAGGCATCAGTGTAATCTTGTAGAGGTGGCAAAGCAGATTTCCATTTGCATCCCAGCTCCAGAGCAATCAGCCATACACGCTGGCAAGGTCTCATATAGCCATGTACCTGCTTCTGTTTGGCTCTTCTAGCAGACCACCCCAGTGAAGCAGAGAGTAGCTGGTGCTTCAAAGGGAAGCACCAGGGAAGCACTGAGTGCTGTGAAGAGACAGCAAAGGCAGTGATTCTGTTTGCTGCAGACACCAAGAGCTGTGCTGCTTCCTTCCTTCACCCCACGCTTGGAGGATGTTTTGTGGGAAGAAGCATTTCTTTTTGATATCATGCATTGCCCTGCACTGCTGCCTTTCCTGTGTACAAATGTGTTGACAGACTTGCTAAAGATGTTAGCCCTTCCTGCTTGCTGTCCCTTTGGCTATATATCCCCTGTTCTCGCCACAACTGTGTTTCTACCTACAAAAAAAATAAAAAAGAAGAGTCTTATTTTTTCCCCACATCTGAAGTGCAGTTCAGAGCTTCCTGGGATTTCATTCAGGCCAGAGACATAGTAAATCAACTTCAAAGATTCTCCTCAGAGTGCTCCATCCCATAATCTTCACTACCTCCTTCCCTGCTCAGCCCAAATGGCTCTTGCCATTTTGCCTGTAGTTTATCTTCAGTTGCAGGTAGTAACAATAAAGCTCTTCCTCATTGCCAGCCTGATTAGTTTTATCAGCCAGCCTGCCTTGCTTTTTTTTTGTCTGGGATTTTTCCTTACGCTTCTCTTTCTTATCTCTAAACTGTGATGGAAGGGTTTGGGGTTTAGCTTTGGACTGAAGTCCAGAAGGCTTTAGGCTGTCTGCCATTCAATACATCAAACAGAGAAGGTCCTGCTGAATCATGTGCAACCTCCCACTGGGCACACAAAATCTAGGACAAAAATCACCTGAGCTCCATTCACCTGCTTACATTTCTTCTTAGGGCCTCATTCATTCTCTTGACTAATTTTTTCCATCCAGTGATGATCAAAAGACCTTCAAATGGCTTTTCTTGGGGGGAGGAAAGACTGGAAGTAGTCCTCTACTCCATCAGAGTTTCTCAGCCTACTCAGAAATGTTTAACCAAGCCTTGCACAGCTCTTTCTGCTGTAGTGCTGTGTTGTGGAGCTCCCTCTGGCCATCAGGTCATATTATCAAAGATAATCAGAGCATATCAGTTTCACACAAAGCTCAGCCAGACAAGCAAGACAAGCCAGTCTCCAATGTGCCATGAATCTCTCACTCACATCACATATCATTTTGCTTTTAGCAAGACCACCCTGTCACAGCATATGATGTACAGTACCCATCTCCTTAGAGGGCAGCAGTGAAAAACAGGTTATAGCTGTAAAACATTTTATTCTTAAGGCCTATTTATTATTTCTATCCTCATTCTGAATCTGAACATCTCAGTATCTATCTTTCTGTGTTTGTTTTAGCTTTGTTTTGCTGTCATGCCTCAGAAAACACTTCCTTCTGCTCAGTAACACCAGGCAACAGAGTTTTCCAGACTGCAGCAAGGGAGGAACCAGTGTGCCACAGTATTGATGACCACAGGGTAAGGGAACATAGCTGGGAACCAACAGAGTGCAAGAGGTTTCTTACCCAAAGGGAATTCACATCAAGAGACTGTCTGTACCTTCACCCAGCTTCCTCTCCATCTTCCAGATTGCAGTGAGCAAGGAAGGATCATGTGAGATCACAGAGACATGGTAGGATGTAACTCATAACTGGAGGTCTTGGATGTTCTTTAGGAAGGACAGGCAGAAGCAAAGAAAGAAACATGAGGAGGTTGCATTGGGGTTCCATCACAAACCCCTTGACCAAGAGGAGGAAGTAAACGAGGCTTTTTAAAAACAGTTAACAGAAATCTCCTTAGTGCAGGCCTGTCATAGCATGCGTCCCCAGCCAGGTAATAATTGACTCCATGATTCCAGCAGGCTGATCAATCACTTTATTCTACTATACTTATTTACTTTATTCTACTATGCTTATTAAGAAACCCATCGCCCTTGCAGACAGTCCGATACAGTTTGACCTAATTGGTCCTTGAATCCAAATGCCATCACCATTGGCCAATTAAGAAATCACTCTTTGGTAAACAAACCTCCGTAACACATTCCACATGTGCACAACAACAGGTGCAGCAAGTGAAGATAAGAATTGTTTATAATTCTTTTCTCTGATCTCCTCACAGCCTTCCCCAGGACAATGCCTGGGAAAGTTGTGCTTGTTGCTCTCTGTGGCCAGAGAGCTGCTGCCACACAGGCCCTGATCCTCACAGGAATATCAACCATCCAGACATCTGCTGGGAGGGCAACAGGAAACTCAGGTATGTCCTAGGAGCCTCAAAACACTGCAGGGATAAAGCAATGCTCTTCTTGCTCACAAACAGGGGTAATGGTGGTGAATGATGTCACAGAAAGTAGCTTGGGCCACAGTGACTATAAAATCTCTGAGTTTAAGATCTAGAGAATGTTTGGGAAGGTAAACAGCAGTTAATACTCTGGATTTTCCCAGAGGAAATTTTGATTTTTTTAAAGAATTTCCAGGCAGAATCACATGAAAAAGAAGCTGCTGTGAAGGGCTAAGATACTGAGGGGGGCTGACTGATTCTTAAAACAAAATTATTGAGAGCTTAGGGACAAGCAATCTTGTTCTGCAGGCAGACTAGGTATTTCAGCATAGGGCCCATTTGGATAAGCAAGAAACTTCTCAACGAATTAAAATGCGAAAGGAAAGTATACAGAGAGAGACAAGGATAGACATCAAAGGAGGACTATAGAAACCTTTTGTGGTTCCTTGGGGATGAAATAATGAAGACCAAAGCAAACCAGGAACAGAGCAAGAGAGATTGGAAACCTCAGCAAGAAACATCCAGATGGGATTCATTTTAAAAAGTCAAGGCTAAAATATTGCTAGCACATACTCAGCAAATAGAAGATATGTGAAATGTATCTAGTAACAGCATAGATCCTAGGGAGAGGAAGCACCAACTAAACAGAAGGTTTTAATATAAAAATGTGCTGAAAATGGTCCTTGTTGCTTTGGGCACCTAAGAAAGAGGGGGGGAAATCTGACTGGCAAGAGTTTACATCAGCTGTGTATTTGTGGCACTTTGGCAATTTCTGGAACTGGAGGTCAGAGAAAAATGATGAGACCAGTCAGAGAGCTAGAAGGTCAAATTTACAGCAAGTATTACAGAAGTTAAATCTATATTTGTGGGATAATAGATGACCAAAAGCAAACACAGCTATTCATCAATAGCTAAAGGGCAAGGTTGCTAGGGAGGCAGGAGAGAGAAGCTAGGAGCAAAAGAGGATATTTCCAACTCAGTATCAGGTAAGTTTTATGGCCAAAGCTGCACTGGGTTGTGGAGACATTTCCTGATGGCAGAGATGGAAGCTCTCTCTACTTTATTTCACTTGTATAGAAGCCTCTGTGCAGGGTAGCACAGAGTGATCTGTGCCAGCAGTGGGTGGGAAGTTTTGGAGTCAGGATGTGAGAGGGACAAGGAGAAAACAGTGTCAAGTCCTAAGAAGGGAATGGCATTACTATGTTTGATTGCCCTGGGTTTTTGCCTGCTATATGCTCTTCCACCTTCACCTGAACCGAAACACCCACCAGGGATTGCTGAAGGAAATCAGGGTTGGGCTGATTACAACAGAATCAGAGAATACAAACCTGATTTCTTGTAACCATTATTTTTTGGTCTCACTGCAACAGAACTGACTTATCTCCACCTAGACTGACATAGCAAGAGCTTTGAGCATCTCCCATGGACCCATTCCCTCTCTCTACAGAAGATTGACAGTGAAGTCTCTCAGTTCCTTTGCAGTAAAATCCAATTCAGTCAGAAAAGGGACGCAAACAGGATTTGGATTAAGAAGGTGTTGGAAAGGAGTGGGTAAGAGTGCTGGATATATGGGAGAAGTTAATTCTTCCTTACTGGGGCCATTAGGGGAGGACAAATCAGAGACCTTATAGACATAGACCCCAAGAGCACACCTGGTGAACTGAGTGCTGTGTAGGGTAGGGAGAGGCTGCATCATGATTCCCCAATCCTGTCCCCTCTCCCCACGACATACACACTTTTTGCATCCTGTTTCCTGGCTGTTCCACACTGGACATGTGACCGCAGATAATTTAACTCTCAACACACACGTCAGAGAGAAATGGCAACTTTGGACAATTGCAGTCTGACTGGAAAGCTGTTCTGTCCGTGCAAATGGCAAAAGGGAGGTGATTTCCCCCCATCCCCGAACCAGCTCACACCGCGCAGTGCCCCGACCGAGTGCTGAGCTGCCAAGAGAGGAATCCCTCACTCACCCTGACAGCTGCTGGGCCGCTGGAGGGAAGAGCACCCGGTAATGATATGTTACGCTTTGCTCTGTCAACACGGAGATTTGTCCCCCTGCCACCCTCCCCAGCCTCACCCTGCAGCTGGATTCCAGCCAGTGGAAGCCCTTTAGAAAATGGAAATGGATGAGTCTTTCACAGTCATTAGTGTGGATTGTGCTAATGGGATGTCATGATAAATACTGACAGTTAGCTGAGGGCAGCAGCGTTCGCTGGGACTCCAAAGGAGAGGGCAGCAGATGCTGCAACAAGCTCCAAGTGCGGCCATGGAGGGGGAGGATGCGCTGGGAAGGCAAAGGCAAGCTGGGCAGGCAGGCTGGTGAGGAGATAACACAGCTTGCTGCTTCAAGGTCACCAATCCGAGAGCAGCCCTGGGCGCTGGCAGTGCTGCAAACAAGGAGCACGGGGGTAAGGGACGCAGTGGCTGGGGATTTTGCTTCTTTGGAAGGTGAAGGTGTGAGGGAGCCTCAGGGGAATCCCAGCGGTTAGCATATGTGTGAGGAGCCCAGGGGGCTGCATGGCAGGACCAGGTAAGTGCTACAGGGCACCACTAGCAAGGGTAGTTTCAGGGAAGAGATGAGATGCCCATGTTCAGGGGAGAGGATTACTCGACTTGCATTATCATTTGAGCTTGCACACAGATGAAGAAATGAGCTTAGAGCTTCAGTACCTCAGGGAACTGACCAGCATAACTATAGTTAGATAATTATACCATTAAATCTATGCTAATACTACTAAGGCTGGTCATGAATTTTTTAACAAACCAGTGTTTCATTGGAAAATACCAACTGATTTTATCAAAGATGAAACTTTTCTCAAGGACAAGGACACTTCAAATTGAAAAAAAAAAAAGACAATAAGAGTCAGAACACACACTTATTACAGTGAAGTGTTTTCAGGACATTTCTCTCTAAGCAGTATTTCCAAGTAAATGTCCATCCATGAATCAGAGGGTTGAGGGACCTCAAACTGTGGATGGTCCATCCACAGCAGATACTGATCAGTAAGCTGCTAAGGAGCTCTTCCTGATCTCGCTGATTTATTTTCACTGATAAAAATCTCAAAATAATCTGACTTTTATTCTGGTGTATATCAGAAAACAATTTTTGCATCCTAGAGTCTGGTAAGGCAGGAAAAACTAGTTCACACTCTGCTCTCAGTATAATTCACCCTCAGGGAGATGCTGTTCTAGAATAAAAGCATTTTCTTACTTTGGAGTAATTACTCTTATTCCAGAACAGATGATGCACATGAGGGAGTTAAAATAACATAGCTAGAGCAATAACTGCTATTCTATTGCCACACGACTCAACTTCCCAGAATATTCAAGTCTTAAAGGATACAAAAGTACATATGTAGTCTTTTTCTCATTGAGAGTATTAGCTCTTTTTAGGACAATGTTTCATATAGATGCCCTACTGACAAAAATCAGTCTTGTCTGACAAAATTAGACCTTCAAAGACAGGTGACTCGTTATTTACTTGAGGAGACATCATTGACTTTATTCCTTGTGCAGCATAGGCACAAACAGACATGCATGCACACATACATGGAGCATGTGCACATTTGTGTTCATTTCATATTCCTGACTCGATCCTTTGCTGCTTCTGAGATGGAAAGCAAAGAAAGAGCAAGGAGGCCTTTCATCACAAATGAGACTGAAATAAAGAGTGGGGTACAAGGTGCATGTGGTGTCAGCACATTACATTACATCCACCCATCACTCTTCTCCTAATATTTCTCACTGGAAGTAGCTCTGAAGACATCACAATAATGACTATTGGCAGGATTTGTGTGGGCGAGGTGCTGAGAGCCAAGCAAGCCCAAAGTCTGAATTAACGTTTGAGTCTCCCACACAGAGTGTCCTCTGCAGTGCTGAGATGAGGTCAACAGATGGAGGAGGATGGAGAGGAAGGGACTTCCATATCACCGCTCATGAGCTCATCCCATTTCTTTGCTCATAGAGTCTTTCCACCTGTTTCAGGTTGGGTGGCACTGCCTCTTGTTCTTAAAGGCAGCCGATCAGCAGGAGTATAATCCATTGTCCAGAGGTCTGAAAGCTTTCTGAGCCTTCTTAATGTCATTGTCATGTCACACTAGTCTAGCACATTTTGCAATACCCTATTTCAGGACTGAAATAGAGTTTCATGTTGCAAAGATTATTAACTGGCCAAGCATTACGAGCACTCGAAACTGACAGCTTAGAGGGTGAGATGCATTTAACAAAGAGCCCAGCACAGTGGCCTTTCTATTTGCTGGTGTAGCACAATACAGCAATCACCAAGAGTCCTTAGTTCTTCTACAGACACATTTGCAACCTCTTGTCCTGTTCATGTCCTGGTTTTGCCTATGGACACAGACTTCTTCACTGCTGATTGACACAGAAACAGCCTGTCTTGGCATTCGGCTCAGGCTTGGGCTTTTTTTGCTGTTCCACTCAGCACAGCTGTAATCACCTTGGCCTGAACAGTGCTCAGGAGATTTCCAGAAAGCAAAGAATGTTAAATGCACTGAATCTGTAATGTCCAAGCTATCTCCCAAGCAGAAACCAAAGCAGGATTACACTGAAGTAGCAGAGGCTGTTCTTGTTGAGGGAGAGTTCGCAGGCTTAGAGGAAAAGACATTGCAAAGAAAACGGGACACTGTGTACTTCTCTGCCCTGATAAGTTCTGCTTTCTTGTCAACAGATTCAGCCCTCCTAAGAGGGAAGGCTCTGCCCAGATTTGGCTACCCAGCCTCAGAAGGCTGGCATCAATAGCTGACATAGTCAGAGGGCCCCATACGCACCAGAAGGCCGGATGAACAAACATCTAAGTGTTCACCAGCAAAGACCAGCATGCATCTTTCTGTGATGCATAACCGACAGCAGGAGGCAGATTCTGTTCTAGCAGACAATGATCAAAAGCTTCTGTCGCATTTATGAGATGACTCTGCATGCTTGTGTTGGAAGAGGCACATGGCTCACTCAGAGAATCCATAGGGATTTGTGGCTGCCTCTCATTTAAAGACCAAAAATCACAACTAGAGCCGTTACCCAGATCAGAACATAACCACATCAAGAGAAATTTCCTATCTGACCTCCACATGTAGGTCTTTCATACAGGACTTCACAGCTGTGACTACATGGAATTGCTGGCATGCTCAGACTTGCATTCAAGCACTAACCCAGCAAGCGGGGGACACCAAGTGCAGAAAAGCCCTCCCCAGCCACTAGATATTGCATGGATGCAGCACTGGATGTTGCAGAGGGCAGTACTGCCCTGACATTTGCCTCCTTCTGTGGCTGGATGGATGCATGGATTCTGCCCCCCTGTGTCCAGTGCCAGGAGGGAAGGCCAGCCTTGGGGGCACATACAACTGACGGCAATTGTGTGTCCCCAGGACAAGCCCATACTGTGTGAGGCAGGTCTCAGCCTGGGCAGGCGGTGCTATTTGACCCTCGCACGGACCATTCATTCCCCTGGGACAAAAGAAAGTCTTGTTCAATTCGATGTCGATGAAAGATGTGGAGCAGAGAGAAGCTCGGAAACAGAAGCCACTTTCTCATATAGCCGAGGAGCTGGGTGACAACTGCCCTCTGTTCTCCACCCCCAGCCTCCCTCCGCCTCCCAGAAGGAGCAGACAAAGGACGTGTCACGATCAGCTTTTGGAAAAAGGATTTGACATCACTGTCAGTAGAGCGGTTATGGAAAGCAGGGCCGTTTGCATCCCTCTGGATGCAAGATTAATACTGGCTGTTAGGAATGGCAGTGCAGAGAGATCTGCTGTGGTCGGGGTGTGTTGAGTGGCAACATCTCCTTGCCGAGGTCAGGGTCTCTATGACAGTGCTTTCAAAACTGCTCGTGCATCGATTCACTGTAATGGGATGGGGGATCCATCCATGCTTTCAACGGATAGCTCACTTAAGATTTAGTTTCTTACAAAAGCAGTTACTTACCTTTAAGGAAAACCATATGGAATTTAATGGAGATGAGACTGACAGAATGGCACAGAAATAATTCTTAAAGCTGACAGTTTAACAGAGAGCATCTTCCTTTTTTAAGGCATTCTGTAGAGATCAACCCTCAGGATAAAGCTCTCTGCTTGACACTAAAGAATGGGTCATAAATCAATCAAAAGGTAAATCATATCTTCCCTTTGCAAAACTTTTCCAGAGGGGCAGAATGCTGAAGTGCCATCTTTGGGCTACCACACGGAGACCCTGTCCAAATAGCTCAATGGTTCAGTGTTTCTTTAAACTTCTCCATCAGTACAATCCTCCTTTTCACCTCCCTGCTCCCATCCTGTTCTCTCCCTGTCACATGGGAACACTCTCTCCTGCAGGGATGAGACCAAAGCCTGAGACTTTCTTTAGTTCTGCATTTCTTTAGCAGGTGGGCAGGAGGATCTGAGGGAAGACAGTCACTCAGGCTCTCTCCGCCTTTCACGGACAGACCCCATCCCTAGGGTGCAAGGTACATGCAGAAGCAGGCAATTGCTCCCCCCACACTGACGGTGTGTGAGGGCTCTGGCCTGCATGCAGTAACCCTTTCACATGCTGTGTGACTGGAAGCTGATTCCTGGCGGGCTGCAGGCTCTAAGCCCCTCTGCAGTAACACTGCCTTGCAGGTGGCCAAGGAAGGAGCAGAGAGCACTGGAAGCATCAAGCCAAAGCCTTGTCAGAGGCTGTGAGCAGAGCCCTTACAGCGGCTCTTTGCTGCACCTTTGGAGTGGTGCTGCTGAAAGAGCTGCCTCCCAATTGCAGAATAGCAGATGTGTTTACCACACATCAATCTGTCTCTGTCTGGGTCCTTACCCGGCCCCCATCATCATCCTATTCAAGAGTCTGCAAAGTATTTAAAAATAGCATTAACACTAACAATCTCTCTTTCTTTCCTCCCAAGCTTGTAGCAGAAATAGCTTGATTAGTGTACAGCTCTGGTGCTTCAAGGGGGAGAGAAATGAAACTGCAGAGCTTTGCAGAGTGGCTTTTCAGCCTTCTTCAGGCAGCAACTGCTGGCTGCTTCGCTGAAGCACAGGTTCTTCAAAGGATGGTAGGTTTTAGATCAAGGACTGCTTGTTCTGCCACACATATTCTCAGGCAGATTTACAATGAGGGGAGAGAGAGAGGCCCTGCTGCAGCTTTGGACCTTGGGAGAGATGCACCTTACACCCCTCCTCATCCCCTGCCATTACTCTTTAACCACATCCAGAAGGTTGGGAAGGAAAGGAGTTGGGAAGGAGGCCTGTCCTAGGGCAGAGGTGTGGACTAGGCAGAAGATAGCTCAGCAAGCTCTCTGAAAATACCATCGGGCTGCATGTAGCCTGACCAGGGAGGGGCTTGGCAGGCAAAACCTCTGGTGTCTCATTGCATCCCTCAGATACGGATTTTAGGGGTGACTTTGGGGGAATAACTTGTCTTCTCCTTCTCACCAGAAAGGGTCCCACCTTCCCAACTCACGGGGAAGGTTTTACTCACTTTAGTATGTGTCTGCAATGTTTTGAGATTTGTATTTACAGAAACAGTGTGATGCCACTACCTAGCAATGCTTCACAGGCCATGTCAGGTGCAGGCATGACTCTTAACTGACCTTTTCAGTAGGTTTCCCTCCCAAATCCACATCCCCTGCGCATCCTCTAGGGCTGCTGCCAGCTCTTCCTCACCTTTTGTTTGTGAAATACACCATGCCAGCAGGGAATCAGCAATGGCTCTCTTTGCTTCTCCCCTGCCTTTAGGGCACTGAAGAGGCAAGTTCTCAGCACAGCTGTGAACAGATGGTCCCAACAGCACAGCACCACACACACTCCCACAGCAGAGGACACCAGCAAGGTCCCTGCTGCCCTGTAGCCAAATCCTCTGTCAAAAGAAAGGGTGGGAAGTGTGAACAACTCGCTCCCCCAATCCTATAAGGTGCCTCAGACACACACTGTACCATGCATTGCTTCTAAGAGCTGCAACAGGAGAGGGGAGTGGGGAGAGTGGGCAGCAGCTGCAGGCACTCAGCCCAGATGGAGTAAGACCTCGGGAGGCTCACAGCGCTGCGGCACAGCTTCCTCCTTTGCAGCACGAGTCAGTGAACATTCTCCTCAGTGTTTCTTCTCCTGTGACTTATTGCTGCAAGATTCAGGGATGTGGTCTGTGGGTCTGCCTCAAGGCTGACACAGCATCAGGCCCCTTAGAGCATGGAAGTGAAAAAGCAAGAAAAGCAAATTGCAGGAATAAATTGCACACAGATTGCACCTGTAAGCTACCCTCTCCAACAGCATCTCTCCCAGGATCTCGAAGCACTTATCACTTGAGAAGGAGCTTAGCTTAGTGACAGCCTCAGGATGGAGGTTTCGTGGAGTTTCATGTTGTACTTTCAGTGGAGGAAGTGTGGGCAGAGACAGGGGCAGATGGCCTAGGAAAGTACAGCATGCCAGGGAATAGCTGCCACCCAGAGCACTGCAGTGTGGATTGCTGCGTACGTCTGTGCTGGACAGAGCTGTGGTGAGAGTGGAAGGAGGAAGGCCTTACCAGGGCAGCAACTCCACTGCCATGTGGCTAGGAACACAGACTGCCCCAGCCTCTGCCTTCAGGAGGGATAAAGAAGACTGTAGCACACTGGATACTCCACTGTCCCCTCCAATAAATCTACTGCGGATGCTTTATCCGAGAAAAATATCTCTGCACAGATCCACTTGCCCCACAACTGAGTCTCATTGCAGAAGTGTGCAGCTTTTGCCAGAAGCCAGCTCTGACTGTGGCATGAGGGGAAGCATCTTCCTGCACTGCCCACTCTCAGCACCCCCAGTCTAACCATAGGACAGACTGACTAAACTGTGGCTCTGTGTGTAGCAGTGAAACAGCCATGTCAAAAATTGTGGACATAAAAAGGGAGAGCCTGGAGCATGAGTAAACAAAGCCTGAGTGGTTTGGGCTTCCAGAGTTTCCAGCAGCCTTGGACCTGATCTCTTACTCATGCTTTTCCACTCCAGAGAGAATCCCAGAAGTCAAAGTCCTTAACCAACCTCTCCTAGAGAGGTCCCAGGGTTAGGGTGTTCACCCAAGGGCTGCCTGCAGCTGACTAACCACCCAAGATGCCTGTGGTTAATTATCAGTCAATTAACTCCTCCTCAGGTTTTTTCCCCAGCCACAGGAGGATAAAGTCTCTGCCTTACCCGGGAATTCTGAAAGATTCAATGCCTTGCAGGCGTAGGCAATCAATTTCTTTGGTGCGGATTTTCCTAAAATCAAGGGGCTGCAGAGCTGGAACAACCCAGCTAACTCATTCTTGGAGCAGGGTAATGCTTCTGCCAGTAGTGCAAGAGGAATTCAGGCTTCTGCTGAGCCATCTGTGGGGAAGCATCTCGCCATTTCCTGACACCCACACGCTGGCTTTCATCCACAAGCACACAGAACCCTTCTGGGCTGACCATGCAACCTGGGGACTTCATGGCTCCAACAGTGAGGGTGGCTGGATGGATGGACGGCTGGATGGATGGATGGATGGATGGCTTCCTACCATTAAGGGCAGCCTAGGATGCCAGGGCAGAATAAGAGCAGCACTTCATGCCCTGCTCTGGCTGGGGGAGAAGTGCAGGAGGACATAGCCAGTGAGTCTGCACAGCCATAAGCACAGTAGTGGTGAGCATGGCCATAGTCCTTCTGGGCACCAAATTCAACCACTTGGAATGTCCCCTTGGCAAAGGGAGAAGCAGGCGAGCAAAGGCACTGGCCTGCTGCTTTGACTGTGTTGAGTTTGCCTCTGTGTTCCACTTTGTAAATGTCATTTGGGCAGTAAAATGTCACTTGATGTCTTTCTTTCCAAGGTGTTTTCAGAAATGCCTGCTCTGGAAAGAAACGTGGCCAAGACCTGCCAGCTATCCTGAGAAAACAGACTTCTCTTGTTCTCCAAGAGCCCTTGCCAGCCAAGGATCTCAAAACATTTTGCCCTGCTTACTGCATCCCATGGCAGGAGCTTTTTTACCTGAAGCCAAACATGATCAACAAGTCTCCACCTGAGCCTGGGACTATGCTACTTTGCGTGCCTCATGGTCTGCTGAGAGCTGAAACCTCTTCAGGAGAAATTCCTGGAATATGGCAGTCACAGCCCTGGGAAGAGTAAGGGAGGGATAGATGTGTGCTGTGCAGCCCAGTGCAAGGAGAAATCTCCTACAGCAGGGCTGAGGTGTGACAGCCCTCACTTCTGCCCTCTGTGCATCCAACCCCAGCTGGGAGGCTGAAGGAAGAGCTGCTTGTCACACCCCCCTTCAAGCAGCACGGTGACTTTATTATGGCCGAGAGACAGCTCCTAAGGGAGGTAGGTAGGGGAAAACTGAAGCGGGCTGGTCTGCTCCCACTAACCTGCTCCGAGGCAGAGGCCGCCAGACAAGGCATTGGCTGTGGCTGTTCATGTAGCAAGAGCAAGGAATGGCCCAGCGGCTGCCGCAGTGGGAAGTGGTTGCACCGACATCACCATCATCCCACATCAGGGAAACTGAGGCACGCAGTGGCGAAGCGCGCATCAAGCAGCAACTGAGGGACCAAATTCCAGAAGCAGTGTGGCCGCTGGGTTCGGGCTGTGACTCCTAGGTTGCCGTATACATAGCCAGCCCGCACGGGTTGTAGCCATGGCAGGTGGCTCTTTCTTGAAGCAGCCGGAGGGGGAAATCCCCCCAGCACCGGTCAGCGGCAAAGAGAGATCCTCGGGACGGGCAAAAAAAATCCCGCCCCTTGCCTTCGGCGGGAAGAGCAGCNCCCAGGGCGCAGGGAGGAAACGCCTCCGCCCGGCGGCGGGCGATGCTCCCCCGGCAGCCCCCGGCGCGGTGCCGCCCCGCGCCCGGCGCCCCGGCNACGGGCAAAAAAAATCCCGCCCCTTGCCTTCGGCGGGAAGAGCAGCGGCCGGCCCGGGGCAGGGAACCCTCCCCCTTCGAGGGCGCCCGGCCCCGCTGCGGGCGGCAGGGGCAGCGCTGCGGCCGTCCCGGCCCCGCTCGCCTTTCCCCCTTTTCCCGGCCCGGGTCGCCTCCTCGCCGCTCCTTCCCCCTTCGCTGGCTCCG
>VXBC01008357.1:16235-43952 GCA_013399945.1 Ploceus nigricollis | reverse complement strand
TTTTTTTTAATTTGTGTGAACATCTTTCTGCAATATTCTTTGTGTTTTGGAGTTGTTGCAACTCACTGAGTTGGTTTTCTCACGGGATGACTTCTTCAAAGCTCTGTGTGAGGCAGTGCCAGGACTGATGGAAGCAGGAGGAGACTGTGCCCTGTTTTCACCTGTATTTAGAAAAGATTTTGTCTTTCACAGGAGCAGCCAGACATGCTATAAGTGAACTTCCAGCAATGATTTGCTGTGATAACACTGAACACTTCATATTATAATAGAATAGTCTGTGTAAACATGATTAAATGATCCCATATCACATGTTTAGCATATTGGGTTACTGTGAAATTTTTGCTGTTATTGTTGATTTTTTTAAAAGATGCTAGCACATAAAGATAACTGCAGCTTTCCAGGATTGTACCTCAGTACCTCATTCAGAAAAAGCCTTGTGATTCATGTTTCACCAATAATTGCATATTATTTATTGTGTCTTAGGATCAGCTACAAAGACAAATCCCTAGAAATAATCTATACTGGAAGACTTGAGTGTACCTTGCATAAATAATAAATACAATAAATACAATACAAGACAACAATAAATACAATAAACAATAAAGCAAGATCTTTATTAAAAACCCCAAACTCTCTTTTAAAAAACAGCAGATGGAGTGGTTTTTGCTTTGTGTGGAGGGAGCCCCACTCTGCTGTGACACAGAGAGACGTGGCCCCTGCTTGCACAGGTTGTTCCTCTCCAGACCAAGAATGTGTCACAGGGATTTGACTTTCCCACCAGTGGGTGAAGCTCTTAGTCACCAACCCAAACAAAAAGGGAGGCAGCACTCTGGCATTTCTGAAGAGAAGACAGAGAGGTTAATCTGCAGGTTGGAGGCAAATCCTTCTGCCAAGGTTTTTCATTTTGTTTGTACACCTTGGTTTGCTGCTGGTGCCTGTCTTGCCCACTCCTAAGGAGAGATAGTGTGCACTATTATGCTCAGATAAATTAAACCAGCACGAGGACGAGCACTCCACAGGATTAGCCTTGGGAAATAGTGACTAAAGCCTGGCTTTGCTCCAAAATCTTAAAGTGCCCCCACTGCCTCAGAGATACTGGCTTGTACCTGTTACGTGCCTGCAGCAAAGGCTGCCTGTCTGTTTCTGAGCTGTAAAATGCCACACAGTGGGCATTTAACCCATTGTGGATTAAATTAAGACTTTGCAGGGTCTGTCAGAAGTGGTAATTTTCGTATAATACAGATAAATATGTACACACAGACAGAAAGAGGGACTAGGGTGTTAAGAATGTTTCCAGCACCTCAGTTAGCCTGTGTAGAGGGACCAGCATCTTCAGCAGGCAGGGCTGGGGGATGTGAGAGTGGCCTGGATGGAATTTTGTGTCTAACCTCACTAATTTGTTCTGTGGCCTCTCCAAAATGAGGAGATGCCATGTGTGTACTTACTGTGACAGCACCAACTCACCTGATAGGAATTCAGGCCACCAACAGATACCCAGCAGCAGAATTTAAGTGAAGTCACTGATGTTTTAAGGATTCTTTCTTGTAAACCCAGTTGCATCTGTCCCTTTTTCTCCAAGCAGATTCTAAGTCAAAGAGCCACATCCATGAACTCTTTTTCCTTCCCTTCTCCTCTTAAAATCCCTTTCCACACAGACTGCTGCACTTGGAGCATGCTTGTGTTCCTTTCCATGCAAAGTTTAATCCCCTTTTTGACTGTGATCAAGACCTGTCATCAAAATGATCTCTCCTTCTCTCGTGTTGGATGCAGGGTTATGTTTGCTGCTCTGAATTTGGGCTCAGAGAGTGATGTACCAGAGAAAGCCTTGCTAAGTGAGAAATCCAGCTCGTGTGGTCAGGGCTGCCACTTCAGGGAGCAGCCTTCATTTAGGTTGTGGAAGAACTGCCCTTCCAGGTTTTTCTCCATGGTGGTAGTCTGAAGAAAGGAAAAAAAAAACCTTAAGCCAAAGAATGGATAAATCTGGTGTTCACAGCTTAAAAGCAATCTGAGGTCTTTTGGAGGGAGAATGCAGGTAGGTTTAAGAGGAATGTAAAATGCAAACATGAACACAAAAGACAGCAGAGAAAAAAAATGCATAGCCCAGGATTCAATTTAAAAAAAAAAGGAAAAAAAAAAAGTGTCCACACAGGATGTAGAAATTTGCCACAGAAACCATCTTCAGGTATCCTCGTCTCACAAGGATATCTGAACCCAAAAAGAGACTATAAACAGGAAACAGGAACAACAGAAAGTGTGCAAATGTTGTGTCAGTTTACCTGATCTCATATTTCTTCCATTGGTGAAACATGCAGCTATACTGAGAAACATTTTAAAGCCATGCATCTTGACAAATTTGTTCTGTATTACACAGTAAACTCACAAAGCAGAAGCTCTAGGGCTTATGGCACTGCTACTGGCCTGGAGCAAGGAGATTGTGCATCTCATGAAGAAGGGAGTTTGAAGATGGAGTTTCCTGGAAAAAGCATGCTGGAGTGGCAGGAAGGAGTGAAAATGGCGTCTTTTTTTTTCTTTTTTTCTTTTTTTAAAATTAAATTACACATTTCTGCCTCCAAGAATCCTGTTTGATCCAGGGGAAATTTCTTCCATCATATATCCTATGCCCATGCTGAGGCTGTGGCTGTGGAATCTGATCTGAAGAGCTGACCTGTATTTTGGAGGGCATCAGCAAGGACAGACCCCTCTCATTCAGAGGGGATTGAAGAAATGCCAGAGCTGCAAAAGCCTGAATGCAGGGTCCAGTGGCAGAAGTGGGGCTGGGAGTTTTCTCACTGAGAAGAAATGCAGGATACCTCACCACAGTGCCCTGCAAGACCTTGCTCCCTCTCTCTGCATCACTCTAAAAGGGCTTCTGATTAAAGAAAAAAATGCTTTTCATCACCTCCCTTCTCCACTGTCCTGTACATCCTACCTTATATATAAATATCTGTTATTAAATGCCTGCTCTTTTCATGGAAACAATATCATCATTCACTCTAAGACTGGCTTTTACCACCTGAAAAAAAAACCCCAAGCTGCCACGTTCCTGCTTTTAGAACTCACAGCTAAAGAACAGATTTAATCCATGAGAAAAATAACACACATTTAAATACAGACTTTGCAAGGCAGCCCCTGTTTTAGTCCAGGAATTTTTCACATGTCTGCTTGCTCAGCTCACAAAGAATAGGATCTTCCCATGCCTGTCTCTCAGGAGTATTGGGGAAGTACAAGACAGGCTGTTGGTCAATGCTTACACCCTTCCCCATCCAGAGCAGGGACTTCCATGTAAACCTGAGCTGCAGCTTTACCTTGTAGAGGCTGAAAGGCCTATTTGATGAGCTGCCACAGTTCTTGAGCTCTGTGGCCTTTGAAGCTTGCTCTAAAGCCATAACTCTGCTGTGTTTAACTCTGCTCTTCACCCCCCAGCCAACAGTTTCTCCCATTCCCCCAAAAAACGTAGAAGTCAATTAATCACTTTCACAATTAGCTGTGAAAACCAAGTTTTAGCTGGAAGCTCATTGCCCATCCTCAAGCCCCTCACTTTTCATAACTCCCTGAATTCCTTAAAAGCATTTATTCTTCCAACACAGCACACACCAGCTAAAAAAGGGGAAGAGTCCTCCTACTTGCTTTCAACACGATGCTCTGGAGTGACAGACTCACCCTCCTGACACTGAGGGCAGCTGCAAGCCCAGATTGTGCCAAGGAAAAGGGGTGGAAGAGAGGCAGTGAGGTGTAGAAGGCAAAGTCACGTCCCAGGAAGGGGAAAGTCCTCATGCCTTTGTAGTTCCCAAGAATTAGCATGTTTCCACTCTCCCCTCCCCTCCCTGGCTGAACTCAGGCGCCTCAGAGTCTGAAATTGTCTCGTTTGTCACAGGTGATGAAAACTCATTAAATTTGGGTTGAAATCCTGACCTTATCACAGATTTTTGGGTTTTTTTTGTTATCACCTTGGGCATGTCTTTTAATTTTCACTTCTATCATGGCCATGAGGTTCCAGGATGCATTCATGCAGAGGTTTTGCACAGCTTCTTTGGCCCTGATTTTAGGGTGTATATTAAAAATACACTGCACAAAAGTGACAATGATACTCTGCTTTCTTTCCTGACTGACTAATTTTCCACCTTTCTTTCCTCTGAGACTCACAGCATGAAGATTTGGGCAGAAAACAACCATCTGTCAAGCAGGAATAGCTTATTCCAGCAATCTGGCCTGCTTCCAGCATCACCAACAAAAAAGGTTTGCAGTTACACTGGAGTTTTGTCTAGAACAAACTCTCGTAATAAACACCTTTTTTTAAACATTAAGAAAATCGGTTCTTGGCCAGAAGAGGGCATTTGACTTCAAGACTTGGGCTCATGGCTGTGGGCTCCTCGTCTTAAAATAAATAAAACCTGGCAAACAAACAAACAAACCCACTCTACACTACTAAAAATTCATACCATTAGTGGCTTCCTACTGTGCTGTGACAAATTTAACAAGTTTAAGCCTTTCAGTCAAAGCTCCCCCTGAAGCCAGCAGAGGCTGAGAACATGACAATGAAATAAATAGTTATTGATTCATCCTTCCCTGAATTACCCACTTCCTACTTTCTAGCAGATAAGCAGGAGCTTTACTCAGACATCATTCAAGGAAAAGAGCCACCTAAAAATGATCTTTTTTGTCCCAAGACATAGGGAGTTACTTGATGGCCTGAGCTGGTGCAGTTACTCCTTTTTATTTCTTTTGTTTTTTGTCAAAATCTTTGAAGTCGTGAGCACACGGGGGTTTCATGTAATATTAAAGCATAATTTGGGGGATATTCACACCCTTGTAGTGGTCTCTTATCCTTCTAAATCATTACAGAAATTAATAACAAGACCCCAGCTGTGTGAATGTGGCATTCCACAGTGTTGACAGTGAGCAAAGATACACTCACTGAAAATTGTGGACTTTTGAGGTCTTAATTTAAAGCAATGGGAGGTACCAAACAGGGGAAATACTCCTCTGTGGCTGAAAGGTCAAGAGTGTGGGTAAATTGCAGATTTGAGTGAAATAACAAATCCAAAGAAATTCTGGAGCTGCCAAAACTTTATGTTTCATGATGTCACATTGACTTTCCTGTTTTGCCTCTTCCTTGAAGACACTGAAATTCTCAGCTTTGTTACCTTTTTTAAGGAAAAAATCCCTTCCCTGGTTTTCAATGCCAGTAAGTATATCAGCATTACAAGAAATTTGAAACTTGGTTTGGGTCCTATTGATGCAAAAAAACCACAAAAATATTTTTGATCCCCTCCAAAGTTTTAACATTCACTTTGCTCAACTTGCATGAACTGGAATTGTCCCAGATAAAACTGGTAACAGTAAAAACAAATAAATCTGCTCCCACTTCCCTCAGCTACGTATTTCCAATTTAAAGTTTTTATGAATACTTATGGCTCAATTGTCCTTGACCTCAGCAAAAAAACTTCAATTTTATGCCACTCCCAGAAGAAATTCCAGCCTTGAATATGTTAGGATGTCCTGCATGGCTAAAACAGAGCCAGGTCAGCTGCAGCTTAGGCAGTGACAGCAAAAAGTAGATTAAGCCAAAAGCAGACCCAGGAGAGCAAAAGGGGGAATATGAAGGTGTTGGTAACATAAGAGTTCAGGGTCAGGTTTCTTGCAAAAATTTGTTTTCCAAATGGGTTTAGGACAAGCTGGGTTACCTTTCCAGGTGATATCTGAAGCAAAGAAAAAAAGTTGTGGGTTCAGCATTTTGTAACAGATCCATATTTTTCTCTTGAGGTTGCTACAGATACGCACATGTGCCTGTGAATAATAGGAATTAAATGTTAGACATATGTTAGCATTGGGAAAACCAGAACAGCAATGAATGCACCAGCCCATTAAGGAGATCAACACTTTGGTTTCAGTGTGACACAGAGAATTCCCTGACACCAGGGACCACCTTTGCCAAGCGCAGATGAGTGGGGGGAACTGGCGGCTGAAACAGCTGTACAGGCAATTTTGCAAATAAGGAAACCCAATCACAGGAGATGATTATGATGATGATGATGATAGCAGGACACTTCAAGCACTCCATCAATGTGGAATTTTCAGCTGGAGCTGGCATGCCTTACCCAGGAAAAAAAAAAAAAAATCACTTGGTCAGTCACCAGTGGCCAGAGAATGAGGTGGAGTCACCTGGAGAAATCCCTGTGGGTTGCCTCCTAAAAGGAGCCAAAGTCCATTCCTGATATCTTTGCTTCAGATATCACCTGGAAAGGTAACCCAGCTTGTCCTAAACCCATTTGGAAAACAAATTTTTGCAAGAAACCTGACCCTGAACTCTTATGTTACCAACACCTTCATATTCCCCCTTTTGCTCTCCTGGGTCTGCTTTTGGCTTAATTCCAGGCTTGCTCCTGGCCTAGGTTCCACTACAGCAGCTCTTCCTCTAGAAAAATGAGCAGTACAAGCATCTGGAAATTTGTGGTGCCTCTTGGAATAACAGGGAAGTCAGCTCACTAGCAGATAAAGCAATGTGCTGGTTAATCAGGACAAACAGAATTTGGGGAGTGCTTTTTTTAAATAATTGTGGGCAAACAGATTCCCCTTGCACACCACAGCACTGCTTCAGCCCTTGGCCATCGCTTTCATTATCAAGTACTTCACTTTTAATTTATGGGTGTGGTGTGGAAACTCCACCACAGAGCAAGGCCAGAGGTGTCAGCTACACCTTCACATCCCTCACTGATGCACCTGTGTAATGGTAACCACATAAAAGCCCAAAGACACCACATAAAATAATAATATAAAGCAGCCTCTGTCCTAAAATGGCCATTATTTACTACACTATGGAAGAACTAGAAAGGAAACAAAAAACAGAGAAGAGGCCAGTTTAAAAAAAAAAGTGAAAAAGCTTTCATAAAAGCAGTGATATATGGCTCTTTGAAACTTTGAAAAAAGTGGTAAAGCACAATGGATATGATAGACATATCCAAAATCATGAGGGATAAGGAAAAAAGATGTTGTCAAACAGGGATAATATTTTTTCTGTGCACTTCTTAAAGGTACCTGGCTGGTAGACAAATACACTGAGAAATAAGAACATTTTTTGTTGATTTTAATTTATAAGATTTTGGGCTTTATATACACTAGTAGGATTTTGGGTCAAAAACTTCTGATTGATATTTGATAAACTGAAGGAGGCTGACCATGCAGTACAAATGAGCAGGCACACACCTAATTTTCCTTTCTTTAGCTGTAGACATTGTGAGAAAGATAAAGGAGGCAGAAAGCTCACCTTTCTACAGGAAAAATAGCTCAGGAATGCTGAAATAAGGGAAAATGGGCTAGGAGGCAGTAGAGAAAATGTTTTATCATGGAATTTTTATTTAATCTTCCCAAATGTTTGCCCTTTGTCATGAACAACAAAAGTGTAGGGAAAAAGACCTGTACTTTCTGCAAAGGCTTCATGTGATTTAGTTTCTCACACCCTCCAAAGAAGCTCCCCATGGACTGTGTGGCCAGTCTGAGGGCTTCTCTGCTCTCAGGGCCATAGGAGAAAATGTCCACTGGAATGCCTGAACCCTGAGGAAATGAGGTTGCACTCCCTGACCACCACAGCCACTCAGCCTCCAGCGCTGAGGAGAGACCCTCTGCATCCTCAGAGTGAGTTGAGAGACTACAAAAACAGGATGGATATACACTAAAAATGTCATATTATCTTTTGTAAGGTCTGTGCTCTCGGCTGCTCTCTAGGTGGTGTCCTGCTGGTATCTCCCAGAGATCACCACTGTCTTCCCACTGAGTTGGTGGGTCGTTTTTATTTTGCATGTGACAGGCTGGGTGTTTACAGAGCACAGCAAGCCAAGTCAATTTCTTTGTGTTTGTAAGTGGTATAAACAGCCATTAAAGGCCTCTCAAAAGCCACAAGTGGTTCAGAGTAACCTCTTCAGTCAAGAAGTTTGCTGTCTCTCACTCCACAGTTACCTTTTCTGAAGCAATATTTTTCAGCTGAAGGTGTCTGTCAAGCTGCCAGCAAGGCAGGACTGAAGTATCTAGGTGGATACTGCAGACAAAATACAGGTTTCAGTGAAGTTTAAGCTGATTCAGGGCATGTCAGCAGTTGTGCTCCATGTTTTTTCTCCCAGGAAAACTCTTGGGTACATTACTGGGACCAAACAGCTGGCTGGAAATGCAGTGGGTGGAAATGTTATGCTCTTTATTTCCAGTGAGGCACTCAGCATCCCCCTCAGCACACGTGAGGTGTGAAATGTGAGACTCTGGTGCACAATCCAGGCTGGTCCTCAAAGAAGGAAGGAGCAAGGGAAACAAATATATTAAAATTCCACAAAGGTTTTGAGTGGCAGATATACCCAGCTCAAAACACCTCCCATTGTAGTCATGCAATTCAGAAGGGGAAAAAAAACCCAGCAAACCAAACCCAACCAAAAACAACAACAACAAAACCCTTTAAAGAAAAAAGACTACAATAACAACAGCACATATCCAGGTCTATTTTACATACTTTAATTACAGTCATGGTGCTTTTAGAGCTTGGCCATGTCTGCATGTGATGGAGCTAAACAAGCATCCATGTACTTTTGCAAATAATTAAACTGAGCTCTGTAAATGTAAATGGTCAGGGGGAGTTTTCAAGCTGTAGGTAATTATTTCCAAAACACATGGTAATTTTCAGCTTTCCTTAATGTGTTTGAGTCCACTAACAGCTCCTTTTTATTTCTTCCTTCAACATTTGGGCTTTACTCAGGCAGAATATTTATGTGTGTATATAAGTGTATTAATTCTCAGTATTTAACACATATTCTGATGAGTTACTGCTCAATGAAGGCAGTGTACCTTCTAGTATAATCCATTTAACATAAGAGTTGTTGCACAGGCCTTTCCAAAACTGGATGCACAATTGTTTTAAATGGATGCATAAATTTGGTGTTTTCCACTTTCTGCTGCTAAACCAGGACTAATAAAACACATGTATTCATGACTGAGAGTTTTCTCTGGGCAGTAAACTGTAAATCTAATGGGTAAAGGCACTTGCTGTTGTCAACTCAGACTGCAGAGTCATGAGACTGCTCGATAAGAAATAAGATAAATACCAAATATATAAAGTGGCACATTAGTTTTGGCCCAAAGTTATTTTAGGGGCTGAAGAGGGAAAAGATTCCAGGAGTTTTTTCAGATTCCTTCATGAGTTGGAGAGAGAGGGTGGGAACATCCAATAGCCTTTAAACAAAGGTTGTTTTGCTTATACATGGGCTATAAGATTCTGGGAGCTGACACAAGATTCAGTTCCTGTGTCTACAAACATACTTGCAGAAGTTAGTGAAAACTGAATGGGTTGACAACAGTCCTGAAAAAGGTTTTCTTTTTCTTCCTCTTGCTGCAGCTGCAAAATTTGTCCAGCTTTGATATCAGCTGTGATTTTGGCACACCCCTTTATCACCTAGAAATTTTACAGGAAAATCCACTTCAATTACAAAACAAACTAACCAGACTATTATTTTTAATCCTCAAATATAACAAAGCCAGTAGTTTAAGCTCTTCAGAGAGGACTGAGGTGCAGGAAGCTTGGCAAGAGTGTTTTCTACCACAGGTTTGAGAATTTGAACCTTCTTTGTACCTCCATTTATAAAATGAAGTTATTGCCATTTATAAAATGGCAAAAGAAGTAAAAAAGTAGAAGTAAAATGTAAAGAAATTATATGCTGAATTTTGTAACCCACACACCCTTGCCTTCCTCTCTGGCCACTAACTGTCCACAAAAAATATATATACATATAAAAAAAGAAAGTCTCCCATTCTCAGATTGTTTGTGATTTTCTAGTATACACTTCTGTAGACTTTTCAGTTTAGAAAAAACCTGAGAGCTTTCAGATGCCTGTCAGAGTTTACTCTCATTACAAACAACAGAAGTTTCCACCCAATTGTATGTGCCTTGTTTAAGTATCATTTTGGCATTAGATCTCTAAGATCCAACCTATAGAAATTTAAGACAATGATGATTTACCCCAGCTGAAGTTCTGGCTTGCTTTATATTCTTTTGGTTCCAAGCCATTTGTTGACTTTGCACACACTCACAAGAGAAGTTCAAACCCTGGCACATCCAGCATTCATGGAAAATACAAAGATTCTTCTATCTGACAATGCTGGAATTTCAGAAAAACCTACTAACCACTTTTCTCCTTACAGTCTCTCCAGGAAATAACATGTGCAGGGCACTTTATAAATTATAAAGCATTTTTAGGTAATGCTTGTTGTACAATTGTTGTACAAATTGTTGTACAATTTGACTAAATATCAGAAATATTTTTGATCTCACACAGCCTCCCTTGGGCATTTGGTGTCAAAGAAATACAAGGTGGCTTGTTTGAGATTTTTTTCTTATTTTTTGGCTTTCTCTCTTTTCCCTTTTCTCTTCAGCTGATGGAATTTTGCCCTTGTCCTTTCCCAAGGCACAGAGTGAGGCTTCTTTTAAATATTCCATGTTCAGAAGGGAGTACTGAAAGCAGCAGTTTGAGGGAATTTTATAGAAAAGTTTCTGGCCATGTTGGAGGCATTAAGTTCTCCTATCCAATAGGAAAGTGCTGCGTGAATAAAGCAAAAAAAACCCCTACCCCATTAAAAAAAAACCAAAAAAACCAAACAAACCAAAAAACAAAAAAAACCCACAAAAAACCCAACAAAAAAACCAGAAGGGCAAAATCATATGAATCAATAACAACTAATTTAGGATGAATTTGAATTCTCACCCAAAAACTTAATTTAAATTCAGATCCCAGTTTTATCACATGGTGGAAGAAACATGCCTTGCCCCATAGAACATTCTTTAGGGATTACACAGAGCTGCAGGACAAGCTGGTGGGATGAACCTCCAGGGATGGAAATGAAAACCACTGACCCAAAGTCAGCAACAAATCTCAGCCCACTGTTTGCCCCAAGCAGGGTCAGAGAGAAGAACCACACTCAGTTTGGCACAGCTGATTCAAGCTTCAGAACCCTCAAGGACCTGAAACTGCATCACCTGAAAGCCTCCCAGTCTTTTGTCTTCAAAGGTAGGGAAGTTCTGTTGCCCTGATTTAGTCACTGGGGTAGAATTGCAGCAAAAATTGTCTAGGGGCACAAATCTTTTCCACCAGCTGACTTTCCCTGAGTGTTTTTCAGTACTGTGTTATGTTCCTGCATTTTTTTTTAAGAAGAGAGAAGACCTCCACACTAAGAAGAGAGATGCACTTCCACCAGTTCAATCAGTATAAACAGATTTACCTGAACAGCTTGTTCTGCTACTAAAATACATAAAACTCCACCCCGCTTTTATTTTTTTTTTAATGTGCCTGGCAGAACTTAGCATAGTTTAAAAAAAAAAAGATATTCAGCTCTTTTTCTACTGCACCATTTTGTTCTGAAGGTTCATATTCATTCTCAATGTTTTTCAATCCTTAACTGGTCTAGCTCTCAGAAAGAGCAGCACCATTAGTTGCTAAAATTAAGCTAATGCTTAAATATTTGGGTGCCACCACCATGCATCTTTCACATTATGGTTTTAGACAGTGAACATGGGGGTTAGTAAAGGTGCAGCCAATGAAGAATTGAGGTGAAAAGGGAGAAATAAGCACAGTGAGAATTAAAGTAGCAGAGCAGAATATAGAAGCATTGCCCCTGCCAGTGTACACATCTCCTGATGGTTGGGTAAGCTGTATATGAATATGCAGCTTTCTACCACTAATAATTTTGTGGCAGAAATAATGAATAATTTTGAATAAAATGTCTTACACTCTGTGTCAAACCAACAAGACCTGAATCCCCAGTCAAGCAATACCAAGCAACAGAGTTTGTCAGTGTTGTTATTCCTGTGCTTTGAGTGTGTCCTTGAGACTACTGAGTGTGAAGTGACTTCTATCAGAATATTAAGGCCTGATTTCTGCCAAAATAAATTAACCTGTGATACACGTTGTCTGATCCAGAGGTTTGTCCTACCTTTTATCAGTGAATAAGAAAACTCAGTGCTTTGGCCCCCATGTAAATATCAGTTTTATTTTCCCACTTCTCTGCAGAGACAACTGATGACACACCTAATTCCTGAGAAATGGCAGGGGGGAATTCACTGCTTCCACTTGTTTTTATAACTGTGGCACCTGAGCGTGGAATAGAAGTTTAGATGGACAAGAAAACTGCAAATCCTACACCAAAGTTGTGTTCTGCTATGTTCAGGGCAGGTATGGAATGTGCAGGGTGTGTGCTGGTGCTCTGACAGCTGCATCTATTTTTAATGAAAGCAAGATGTAAATTATGGAGCCAGCAAGGTGCGTGTGAAACAAAAATGCATCTAATTATAAATTTGTCCTTCTCTTAACCTGTTATTTAGATAAATCTGATGAAACCACACTGAGTGTTTTCCTTACTTTCTCCCATCCTAATTTAGTCTTTGAACAGGAAGGCACATTGGTAACTCAGTTAATTGAGTTGGACATAATGTTTACTTGTTCAGTTAAAAGCACAAGAGCTTAAATTGTGCTCCTCTATTCATAAAAGAAAGAAGATCAGTGGAGGAATTAAAGTTGACAGCCAGATGACAGGGTGAATGAGAAAGAGCCACGGAGGTTATTTAGGGTCCAGAACTTCAGCAGAAATTCTGATTTTTTAAATTTTTTTTTTTTTAAATTAGAGATTTGAAAAATAAATGTGAAAATTCTGGAGATGCCCATATTTACAGGCTTCCAAACCCCTGCTGCAGGGGGAAAAAAGTGTCTGTCTTTACCCTGGGGGTGCCTGAGGAATTTCTGAGCAGTTACCTCCTAATCGTTGCTCTAGGAGCCTGTGATGCAGGAACTGAGCAAAAGGTTTTTCATGTAGCAGAGAAATTACAGGGCTGGTAACACATTTGGGAGCTATGGTGACTTGACACCAGTCAGAATAGGCAGCATTTTCCATATGTAAGTTGTAGTTCAAATTGCCAAAGCACAGTGGGAGGTACATAACTTACCTTCATCCAAGAGATGCGAACACACAGACTGAAAGAAACTATATAATTATATAAAATCTCCCCAGCAAGGCAGTGCCACAGGAATGGAACATCACAAAACCTTTCTCTAGGTACACAATTGCTTTTACAAAACTGTCTGCTGTTCCTTGGAAGGAATCAGAATCGGAGATGATCAAACAAGAAAAACAAATTAATTAAAACTTTACTTCTATTAGTTTGGTCAAAAGAACCAGGAACAAAGTGCCTACATTCATTTAATTTAAAATTCCAAAACTGAATGGTTACTGTGAAACATTTGGTTTTTGGTAGAACCTTCTATCTGGTTTAGAGAGTAAACCAAAAATATTGACTATAGAGACAGGAGATTTGAACCAATTACTTCAAAAGATTTCATCACTAAAATGTTAGGAAAATGAAAAGAGAAACACAAGAAAGTTCTGGCTTGGTATCATATTGACTTCTACCATACTTTGGCCCTCAGTTTTTTTTCTGAGTCTGAAAAAATTGACTTATTTTGCTGTGCATAAGGAGCTCGGTTTTCTTTTTTTCCTTTTCTCAGTTTATCTTCTAGTTGTCTGAACTTGCCATGCAGCTTAGCATTTTCTACATTTTTGGTAGCTAGACATTTTTAACTTTCTGGAAATTTGTCTCAAAACGAAAAAATAATCCACTGTGTCACTCTCAGGAGAGAACTGAAAAATAATAGAGATAACTTTCTATGGGCCAAGTGTAGAAATTAGTGTCTTTGGCTAATAAATTTCTTGAAACCATTAAGACAGTGGTCCAGAATACATTTCTCATGACCAATGATGTGAATTTTATGGTGTGAATTTTATCTTGGGAAATTGAATGCTGGCTTCCCAGACGATTTTCATAAGACACTTGGATGGCCAGTGAAACTGAGTTTTCTCTTTGTTTCATCAAAGTCTTTTGTCTTTCCTGTTTCCCTCTATCCCAGATGTTAAACCATGGCCAAGACTGTGGGGGACTCTGCTGCAAACCAGAAAGGTGACACAGGCTGAAGTGAGTTATCAGCCCTGGGAAGGAAATGAAATGAAGAAGGTGGTAAAAACTAACAAAAACCTGTGTTTCAGGTGTCAATCCTATATAATCTTCATAAAAGCACATTTTTTGTCCTGAGTCTCAGTCAAATCTTTCAACATTGTAAGTCTCCCACATGGACAAGCACTTGTTTGAAATGGTGAATACAGTTTGGATGGCCTGTGGCACTAAATATACTGACATTCTGGCTCTAAATTGGTATTTAAAGAAAATAGAAAAAAAAACCCCAAACAACATTAGGTTAGAAAGAGTAGTCACCCCAAAAGAGCTATGACAAATCAGATGACCCAGTTTTCACGTGTTGAATTTAAAGTCCAGCAGGGACATAAGAACTTACATCTCACCAAAAGAGGTTCCAATTTAAGCTGGTAGGTCACTCCCACGTTTAAAAGCTGCATTACATTTGAATAAGAATTTTCCCATATTTGTGGGAAAAAAAAGAATAATCCACTGTTTAACATTACAAACAGCAAGTGCAATTTACTACAAGGTTTATGAGACTAATTTATAGTCCAGTACTCCTACAGGTCCCATATCACCTTTGTCTGTGAGAGATGTTACTTCTTGTGTGCTCCAGTGGCTTCAGAGAGGTTACTGTGTCTGCTGCCTGTTTTCTAAATAATTTATTTCACTTCATTGTTGTTGGTTACTAGTGCACTAGGAGGGTTGCATTAATTTCACTATTCAAATTATCAGTAGATTAATTAATTTGCTACAATATCTAATTGCACTACTGCTTTCAGCTTCAACTAGTGCTTGATTTCCCTTGGGTACAGATCAGTAGATGATGCTGTTTTGTGCTTGAATATATATTTTATATCGATTTTATAATATATTTTATTTCCATCCCTGAATATATAGGGTGAAGTGACAGCACAGCTTTTCCAAATGTTTCATTGCAATCTTAAATAAATAAGCAAAACAAAAAAACCCAAAACAAAACAACAAAACAAACAATCAACTCCCCCAAACCTTAGAGCCTCTACAAGCATATTAATTTTTTTTTTTTTTTGTGCAGTTGTTTCTCAGAGAGCTGCACTCTGGCCACAGTTAAATACTGAACCTGTGCAAGCAGCATGTCTTTACTGCCAGGGGTTTGCAGCCCTTAGTGTTTTCATGCTGCTCCACAGCATTCAGCAGTGGCAGGGAAATGCCCTTTTTTTATAGGCTGAGAACCAGAGACATCAAAAACTTCAGGATCACTGTAGTACAGAGCAATTCAAGTTGGAAGGCTCTTGTCTCTGCTCAACCAGCTCAGGTTGTTCCAGAACCACATAAATTTTGAGGATCCATCCCAAGGATCTGTAGCTTCTCCTGGCTCCTGCTCCAGAGTTTGATCACATCCTGGTGAGAAAAGCTGCTCTTTCCATCCAGTCCGAATTTCCGTTTTTGAAACTCGCGCCTTTTGCCCCCTCCCTGCTTTTGCTTTAAAGCTCTCAGAAGAACCATGTGTTGGTTTTCTNTTGCTTCTCCTATTTTAGTAGAAATTTGCCTATTTTAATAGACAGTTTACTGTCTTCGTCCCAGTCCAGGAGTTTTTTCACTTTTACCTTTCCAGTTCTCAAGGCTGCATGGTGGTGGATTCCTGGATGGGGTTAATCCATAACACTCCACATTCTCCATACCCACCCACCCCATGGCTGAAGAATTTCTTAAGATCCTCTCATTTTAGGCTGAACAAAGGCCATGCAGGTAATCTATGGAATACAGAGGATTTATGGAATAGCAGGAAATTTGGTCTGCATTTATTCTATCACAAGAACTGTGCCACACACATTTTTTTTGAATCTTCTTCAGCATAAGAGAAAAACCTAAGGGTGTGACAGGGAGTTTCAGAGCAAACAAAGGGTGGCATGAGGGACCACCATATTTGATTATCTCCACATCAGTGGATGCTGAAGATGCTGAAAGATAATACCATGGGTTGAGGGAGAGCTAGGACAGGTTTGGAGAAGGCAAATTTGTTGAGTATTACAGAAGACACATAATGCACTTCCAGTCTAGGACTATCCTCCACTGGAAACTGTTGGAGACCAGAAAAAGATTATAGGAATATACCTATATACATTCCTCTAGTAAGACCTTTTAGGCCTTTGCCAGGAGAAAGTCACTGGGCTGGATGAACTTTGGTTGTGGCTCTGTACAGTCAGCTCTTCAGCACTTTATGAGAAGAAAAAATATCCAAGATTGAAAATAACAATGTAGTCATGGCAACAAGTGCATGGGGACAAAGAGATATAATTCCTGACAGTGATATGACTTCACCAACTTTCAGATTTTTAGGGTCTGGAAAAGCCCATGGTCTGAGGTTCATTTGCATTATAATTTTATTCCTTCTACATGCTGTTGCTATGTGTTTGCATGATAAAAATTTTCCTATTTTGGAGCCACAGTAGTGACACATCTCCAGGTAAAGCAAGATTTCCATCATGCTTAATTCAAAGACAAGCCTTAACTCAGCAGTTTTGCAGTTTTTTAGCCCTGTCACTTCCTTTGAATGTTGTCAAATATGAAAAGAAAGTTGTTCAACTCGCTGGTATGAAAAACATCCAAGAGCACCACACATTTGAAGAGAAAACAACCCCAGCCCACTCATTTTGACAAATTGTAGAAACAGAAAGTCTGAAAAAAGCAGGAATAACTGACATCCAGACACAAGCCTGGTTTAGTATCTGGTACTCCAGTTACTTCTGAATGGATGGTAAAAAAATGTTAATGTTTCATGCATTCTAAAAAAGAATTCATGCATTCTAAACATTACTCCTGGTTAGTAAAGATGTAAAAAGTGTGGAACTGGCACAACCCATACCTTCCATCATGATATTAGAGAATAAGACTTAAAAGAAGGCATCATATCTTAAACTGATGGTTATTGCCACCATAAAATCAATGGTGATTCAATTCAAAAAGGTTGACTAAAAAGGACTTAAAAATTTGTTTTTTATAGTGCTCCAAATAAGATTTTCCCCATCCTCAGTCAGGATAGAAGTGGAACTTTTCCAATTTCTTTTAAAAAGTACAAAACTTTTAAATTAAATGCAAATACTGCACGAGCAGAACTTTGATTTAATGCCTTGCAAGTATGACTACAGTTCTTAGAAAAAAATATTGGTATGTATCTTCAGAAGATCCAGTCCCATTTTTTTTTCCAAGTGAAACAAATTGGAATCAGTTTCCTATAGATTAGTGCATCCCAGAAAAAAAATCATGACCTCTTGTTTCCAATCTGATGTGTCTGAATCTCGTGCCATTACGTCTTGTTAAGCTGGTATAACCTTTTTTCCCCTCCCAGTTCTAGTCACATTCAGTTCTGAAAAGGAGAGGAACATAAACTGGAACAGCCCAGATAAATTAAAGCCAAAGCAAAATTAAATATGGTGATTTGGAGGCCATTTTAAGCTGAAGGAAAATTATTCAGTAGGTTCATGCAGGATTATTCCTGCTGCAACAAGACGAGATACTGGGAAGATTCAAGGAAAGTAAAAACCAAAAATCAATGGATGTTTTGATGCAATATTATTTATTATTTAGCATAAGTTGCTCACCATGGCATTTTTCCCAGTCACCAACACAAAGGCAGCAACATTCCCTACAATAAAAGTGAATTGAAGAACAGAGCCCCTACAGGATGTGGACACAAATGTGTTTTTTAGCATAAAAATCCTGTATTGTCAGTGTCAGTTCTCCCCAAAATGAAATAAAAATAATATATATTGAACTTGCTTCAGAACTCAATTCTGTGCTCAAAATGATCTTCACCAAAAATGGCTATATGTGGAAAAAATATTTATCACAGCACCTGAAAGACACATTTGTGGATCAGAATAAATTACTCAACACACTCTATAGAATTCCATGGAAAAAAAATTGCCCTTGCTTTTCTTTCTTTTTTTTTTACTGCTTCTTTTGCCAACCAGATTAGTCCCAGGAAATGGAGGGAAACTCCTCTGCATCAAGTGATACATCCCACTTTCTCGCTGGGGGATGGCTCAGCCAGCTTTAACACCTCTCTCTTGCACAGCTTCCCTCACCTGGGCTGAATCAGAGCACGGGTACACCAACAGAGCAGAGAGCTGTCCCAGTGACCAGCTCCTGAGGTCAGCTGATCACCCTCCAGCATCATTTTTCTGATAGAACTGCGAACAGAACTTCCTGGGGAGCAAGGTTTGGAGTGGGATACGAAGTGAGAAAGGAGTGCATTCAACCTGGAACTCTGGCACTGCTTTCCCTTCCCCTATTCATCTCAATTTATATAGTCTCTGGTGCTCCAAAATGAAGCAACTAAATAGTATTGGGCAGTGCCTGACCTTGCATCAATTTGCTTTGCTTCTGTCCCTGTGATCTTGCTGTGCAGCCTGCCCACACATTTATACCTTTCTGCTGCATCTGTATTTTCCTTTACTTTCTGTTTCACTGCAATCCATTTGAAAGTGATTAGAATCTTAACCAGCAATATTTAAACATAAAAGGTACAGGGAGCCACTAGGGACATATCAGCTGGTGGAAATCAGCCTAATTACACCAATTTAATCGAAATGCTCCCAAATTCACCACTGTGGAGCGTTTGGTCATCTGAATTTGGGCTAACAAAGTTCAGCTACTGATGACCCTGACACTGATTGTGTAAAACTGGCAGCCCACACAGAACAGCTTTGGTTTGAGCTTTCACCAATCACCCCATCTGAGTCCCACTGTTTTTCACACTAAGGACTCCCCTGGCTTTTTAGCAAATCAGTGTTTATTTTCAGCAATCTAATATAATGTTAATTGCTTACTCATTGAAACCTGCTTGGCATTTTCCCCACTTGTGGGGATTTGGCAAGGCAGGTTCCGTCCTCAGTTCCCTGTGCCAGCTGCTTTCCTGTCAGCCAGTTCCCACCCACCCCACATTCCTGCTTTTCTTTGCCCTCCCCATCTGTCCCCTTTTTAAATTTAGGCATAATTGTGTGGCTGAGTAAGCTGAGAGGGTGATATCTTGCCACATCCAAAGAAAGAAGAGGCAACAAGGGTGGTAGATTTTCATTTATTGCCTGCTCCAGGAGTGGCATGAAGCAGCACACTGCACAAAGTAGCCTGTTGTGGGGGAGGAAAGGGAGAGTTTTGAGACAAAATCTTCACAATTTCAAAAGAAATCTTGCAAAAAATCCTTATTTGGGATATTGTGGGCCCCCACAGCTGGAGGGGTGATGAAGGATCCTGATTTTTCAAAAGCTGCCTTAATTACAGCAGAACAAATCTTGCAGGAGGTGTGCCAGCAAGTATTGCAAAACTTCAATTCGCTTTTGAACACTTTGATTTCTTTGGATGAAAGGCAGTGCACAGGGATCCTGCTATTAAGCAGAGTTTGCTGATACCTGGCCGAAGTGTGGAGCCCAGAACTGGGATTAAGCCCAGTATTGGTAAAACATGATGAGCGGCCTAAAGGTCTGTGGGCAGTGGAATGATCCCTTGTCCCCAGCACACACAACAGTGGATGGCCAGTGGCAACCAAAGAAGTCATCTGAATTGCACCAGCTGCTCTGTCAAGGCAGTGAAAGGGTCAGCAAGAGACTTTATCCTAAATAGTCTTGAGCCTCTCTATAACCCCCTCAGCAGCTGGAGGTCAGACAGAAATGTTTGTTGCTCTGCCTTTGAGTGATTTTTTAACCTCCTAAACATGAGAAACTTTTGATTTAAGAGAAGACAATCTAAAAATGCGAAATACCAACCCCCAAAGAATTGGCCCATTGCTTCATGGAAAAGAAATAGTGGAAGTCAGGTGAGATGAAAATCGCAGGAAGGAGATCCATGAAATTAGTAGTGGATGATATATTTAAAAAAAATATGTCAGCTTTGAGGCTTTAGACAAGGTAGAAATTTCCCTCATGGAACCCAGCACTTGCTTCTTGAGAATCATGACTTTTTCCTGTCAAAAATCACTCCCTGCTTCTGAAGATGTCCCGTGTGAATTGTGATGCATTCAGGTATCCCCAGGTGATGTTTCTCACTTAGCTTTGACTGATGCAATGTTTCCTGCATGTGTGACTCTATATAAAGCTTTCAAGAGGTGATTTTGAACAAAAGGCAATAAAAACCAGAAGAGAAACAACTTGTGCACATCCCCCTTTAGTCTGAGCACTGAAAGTTTGGCACTTTAAACACTGAGTTGGATTTGATGATCTTGGTGGGTCCCTTCCAGCCCAGAATATTTTGTGATTCTGTAACTCTGGGCATCAGTGCTTTTAGAGCAAGCTCCTTTTTCAGACAAGGTGACTTAGAACTCATTAAAGTAGAATTTTTTCTGTCACTTTACCTACTGTACAGCAGCTTAGCAATTAGTTTACAGTAGTTTATCTTTGTTCTCAGAAAGGAACAATTCTCTTCAAAGTGTTGTTCTTGCCTGTGGCACACGACAACAAGAAAACAGTACATGTAACAATCTCTGGTAACCATCTGTCTCATCATAATTCCAAGGTATTTTTTGAACAAAAGAGAAGATAAATTGCCATTAGTGTTGCACCTTCAAACATCTGGACTAATTAAATTCACACTGCTTTTGATTTTAAGTGTTAATTTTAATCAGAGAGAGGCTTGGAGAACTGAATGTTTTCCAGGCTTCTAAATTCCCAACATCACCCCATCACTTACAGTTTCTTCATGTCAGAGCTCTCTTTCTCTGTTAGTGTGATATGAAGGGACAGTGCATAAAATGTCCCACAACAGGCTAGAGGAGAATCTGAGCCTATATCCTGAAATGGAATGGATTGGACTGTAGCTTCAAAGAGAAAATGCTTCCCCTGGAGGAATAAAGCAAAATTGGAGTTGGGTGAGCCTCAAAGGAATTGCAAGCTCACCAGCCATTGCTTATGTTTGGATTTGGAATTGAAATTGAGTCTGGTGGCTCAGATCCTCACCACAGACAGTGAATGGTACCAGCTACAGAGAGAAGAGACTTGAGGGAAGAAGACTGAAATTTTTTACAGAAATTCATGTGCATGATAATATGATTGTAAACCTATTTACATTTTATTTGCTATTTGTTTTTCTGATGTAATAAAATCTCCCTTACCCTTTCATGTGCCCTCTTGAATTATTCATTTTGGCAGCTGCTTTCCCCTTGTCATTCTCACACGTCTCTTTTACTTTTATTTTTTTTCCCCTCTTAAATTTCACTATAAACCATTTCCTACTTGGGAGGTCCTACATCTCTGAAGGAAGTGAGGCCTGCCCCAAGTCTTGAGTATTCTTTCCCTGCTTCCAGTGACAGGCTAGTGAGAACAAAAGCTGAAAATCTTGTTTTCCATCATTGTTACATATTCCCCCAAGGACATTGCCTGAGCAGTGCAAGGCAGAAACAACAGGGGACAAGTCTGCTGGCAAGAAAATCTGTCTCACTGGTTTGACCCAATCTGGAAAACTTTTGTGGGTGGTGGTGCTCAGTGGGAGATCCAGGCATGAAAATTGGGTGATCTTTGGCTCTCTGCACCTGTCTGGGCTACTTTTGTGAGACAGTTATTCATCACTGCACCATACACAAACATAAAGTCTCCTGCAATGCTTTTAAAAGAGATTTTTTCCCTCCACCAGTTTCTCCCAGTCATTCCTAAATGGTCTGTTTACTTTATGAATTCTGGAAAATCAGTTCTTTCTCTGCTGACAGAGTGGTAGCAGGGACAATGTGTTACTAAGTAGAATTTTCTCCTTGAGGCTGAGTTGCACCTCACAAAAATCTCCAAGAAGACTGGCAGTACAAAAAGAACTAACTGGAAGAACATGTCTGTCCCATGACCCTTGCAAGATCAGTTTGAATAAAATTGAGTGGGTTTTTTGTCTTTTTTTTTTTTTTCCCCTAAAATTCAATTACCCTTTGGAACAAACACTGAAGTCACAGCAGTGCAAATGACAACAACAGTATCTTTGAAGGGATAAAGCAGCATAAATGGGGCCCAAGTACTGAGCACATTCAGAGCATGAGAGTGCCAGCAACAAGGAGACATTTGGATTGGACAGAAGATATGCAATACAAAGGAGCAAAAAAATTAGGTTGTGGAGTAAAATTATTAAATAATATGGAGTAAAGAGACACGAGCAGTGAGACCTCATGCCTATGAATCCAGGAAACCACCTGCAACCAAACATTGCCTCTGTAGGGAAACTTATTTCCACACCAAAAATGCACAGATTTTGACAGCCAGCCTTGTTGCACATTTCACTTGCAGTACCCTCATGACAGCAGAGAATGCATGTTGCTAAATAAGCAGGTAAATTGCACAACCACAAATTTATCTCTGGAACACCTGTAACACCTGTAACAGCAGTGAGAGCCCTCAGCTCTGGTCAGAGAGTTGTTCTGAACAGGTGAAAACACTGTGCAATCCCAGGCCAAGCCACTGGGCAGGAGATCTCAGGGGATTGATTCTCTCATCACTGCCAGCCCCCCCAAAGCCTGAAGGGTACAGTGACCTCCACCTCTGGGTCAGTCAGCAATTTCATTTTCCCTGTCACTCTTTGTCTTGTTACACCCTGTCTTGTGCTTTGTGAAGGCAGCACTGCCAGCAGAGAGTCTGATTCTTCTTTCCTGTGTACATTTCCACCTGAAGAAAAGGTGGAAATTCTCCTGGGCCCTCATGCACTTTCCTTTCTGCACTAGGCAGTGTGATTACAGCTTTCCCTTTGCATTTTGTAGGGAGCAGCTTTTTAATCTTGCTGCTCAACAAGTACACGTGAAATACTGCCTAAATTCTCCTTTCTTGAGGCTTATGTACATTAACTCTTATTCTGTAACATACTTTGGGTTTCCACTTGCCCTAGTGGATCCCAGATTTTCCACCACCACCTCTTCCCAGCTGCATGACACTGCCATGTATTATTTTTGGCTGAAAAGACTTTGTTTATGCTATGAAGAGCAAAGAGAGCAGACAAGCCCCTGATAAGCACCGTGTCCTAGATCATGAGCCTGTGACCAGGGTTCTAGAGCTGAAAAGCCTAGAAATCCCCTAGAAAAGGGGATTTCTGAGTGCCATTGGCACCAGCTGTGGGACAGGGAGCTGGGGATGTGTCTTGCAGCTTTGTAAACCAGTGCAGTGTCAGGAAAAGTGAGGAAGAGTTCAATATATCCTCTAAGAGAGCTGTTAAATTATTTGTGATGGGTTGAAAGAAGAACCTGCTCATTGTAGCACCACTGACAGGATGGCCAAGAACAGAATCTGAGGAGCGTGAGAGGCTGCAAGAAGAGGGATATTTCCTGTGCTGGGGACACTGCCTGTATTTAAAAGGTACATCTGTCACTTACACAGCTGTCTGAACATTTTGTAGCACTCCTAGGTCACGGTAATTAATTTGGAGCTTCTTCTAGGACAAGAAAACTGAAAAAAAATGAGGCACCCGATGGCTTTGTTGTTATTCACACCTTATTACAAAGGCCCCATTCCAGTCCCCTCTAAATTTATTCAGATTANAAAAAAAACCCAAACAAAATACCCCAAAGTTTCATTTTCCTTATGAAAAGAAAGCCACTAGGCCAAGACAGCCACACACTTACAGAGATGAAGCTCATCAGCTCTCAGCTTGCCAGGTTTAACACTAGTGGCAAGGGAATTGGGGCAAAATAGTGCAATGTGGAAAACTCCTTTCTCACATTCTTATTCTTGCCAGCATGATGAGACAGGAACCACATTTGTAAGCAAAACCAGGAGCAAATCTGCATGCAAGTCATAAAAACATTTATTACCTTCTGGGGAGCACCTATTTTCAGGTTTAAGTTCACTACTGGAGTTTGGCTAGCATACCAGCTTTGGCTAATTAAGGATTTTCAGTTAATTTAGCTTGGGTAAAATTTAAGGTTTAAAGAATAAAGGGAATGCACAATACAGACAAACCATAATTAAATGCTTCCATGACTTCAGATGGGATTAATCTTTAATTTGAGCTAGAAATGCTGAATTAATAGGAGGCTTGTGAACGTGCTCTGAACTTCAGTGCTGTGCTTTTCCTGTTGAACCTCCTACTGCTTGCAAATGCTCCTCCAGACCCACCACATGAATTCCAACCTGTCCTGAGTAAGGGGGTGAAAATCAGCCCGAGACATGTGCTGTGTCCTCTGCTCCAGTAAGGTTTTAACGAACCAGAAAGGAAATTTGTGTTTGGAAACTGGAGCCACATCCAGCCACTCCATGGTTGGAGCATTCCAGCTCAGAGTGAATGCTAAGGGAAATGGAATAAGAAACTTAAAAACTGAGCAAGATGGGGAGGAACAATTTCTTTGTGTGGTTTTGTTCTAGGGGATTTTATTGCAAGGTGACTCCACTGGGATTTCACATGCAGTGACCTCTGCCTGTATTTCTCAAATTTTTCTAATCTTCAAAACAAAATTACTCAAAGCAGAGTCAATAGAAGTGAGCAAAAAATTCCAAAGCTGTGGTGATGCCAGAGGTAGCCTTGGTCTTCCATCTACTTTACTTTGTTCCCTTCATGTGTAATAACTGCAAGTTTCAAGCCCTTTGTCTCAAGTATCTCTGAAGCCTCCATTGGCCTAATCTAGTTATGAGGAAATAATAGGGAAAACCTTGGTTTTGTTGTAGTAAAGCCAGATTCTGCCACAAAATTCCAACCTTGGGCCTGATGAGCTAAGAGCTTGGCTGAGGTAACTCCCTGCTAAGTGGATCTTGTGCTGTCCTAGACAGATTCCCAATATTGCCAAAAAACAGTGAGTTGGGCCAAGCATTTTCCATCGAGTTATTTTACATTTATTTTACAGAATTTCTGTAGTGCCGTGGCTCTGCTTTCACATTGGTGCAGCTCAATGAACTTCCAGCGTTCTAACTCACCCTAATTTGTCAGCCTAAAGGCAAGAACACAGAGTCAGCAATGGATAACTCGCCCGGTGTCGTGGCACAAAATAACTGCATCTTAATTCTCTCTGTGCAGAGAATGGATTTCCAAAGCTCTGCTGAGAACCAGGGGGCTTCCAAAGCAGCAGTTTCAGCTCCTGTGTTTTTGTCACAGGTCTCTGTGGGTTCTAAACAGGGAAATCTCCACTTCCATCCTGAGGCTGACGTCATTAATGTCTGCTCCATCTTTTTTTTTGCTGTTATGGATTCCTACAAATCTTCTGTATGAGACTTCCTAGGCTTGTCAAACAATTCTGAGAATGAAATTTTGGATTCAGAGGTTTGAGAGCTGTGACCTTAGGCTGTATGATTTAACACTGCTATTAATTTTTGAAAGGCAGACACATCTATTTTCCTGTTTCTTCACAATGGATTATTCCTTCAGCTCTTATCCATCAGTTTGCTAAGCTGGAAAGAAAGCACTGAAAACCCAAAGAAAATACAGATGTTACATCATCACAACATTAAGTTCCATTAAGTTATTAATTACGTCATTATTCTTAAGTTCTTAATTATGTCAAATAATTAAAGGTCTCTTGCTGTCCTCCTGTACTTTTCATCAGTAAATCTCAAAGTACATTATAAGGAGGTCAGATCTTTATAGCATAGAACCAACATGTAGCAAAAATAAGTTCAAATTCCATTTTGTCCACTGCATTCTGGTTAATCCCCCTGAAAAAAAAAATTTTTCTATATTTTAAAATTGTTTCCTCTTCTGGGAAATTGGGCTTGAGCTAATATTCATTTCTGTAAGAAAAATTGTATAGATCCCCTCAAAAATGAGTGCTAGGATATGCTTCTTGACACTTGTTTGAGTGTTAAGTTAATTAAAATTTAACAAGATCTATTTATGGCTATGAAGATTTGAGGAAAACAAAGCTGTAAATATTAAATGAACCAGCAAGTGGTTGCTGTATCCTGCTTGTACTTTGGCTTTGCAAATCCTTTTTGCAGTAGACATTAGTCTGCATCCAGGATTACTGCTGGAGCTGAAATCACTGTATAAAAGTTCACATCTCCTTCTGTGACCAAGCCATGATACATTTCTCATTGAAGGAAATGCAAAGCCTGAGATGGAATGAGGGAGAGCATTCCATTGGTGCCAGCTCCCAGCTGTTCAGGCAAAATGTGGGAGGCTACATGTGGCTTTTCCTACTTTTTTTTATCCTGGTTGCACCCACTAGCAAGCAGCAGGATTTGGTTGCTTTCTCTTCCTTGACTCTTCTCACATGGCTCCTGCAGTTCCTCCCAGCAGCAGCTACTGCTCACAACAGGCAGAGGAAAAGCCTTTTTTTTATTCAGAATTCATCCTTGCTTTTACCCAAACGCAGGGAAGTTCACAATGCCACGGACAAAGCTATATCAGGACTTCCTGGCAGAGCTAAGAATATTCATTCTTCAGCTGTAAATGTAAATAAATGCTGGACAATCACAAATGAGCTTTTCCCTTGCTGGAGAGCAAATGCAGAAATTTCTCCAAGGTTCTGTGGGAGCTCGTGGCTCCTGTCTGAACCTCATGAAAACTCCACACTGCACTGAAAAAATAACAGAACCTGCAGCAGATATAAGTAGGGCTCCCAGAGAACAGCCTTTTTATTTCCTCTTAGATCCTCCACCAAAACTTTGTAGTTCACGTGGCAGTCCCTTCTGCACACAAGGGAGGGAAAGGGAATTCTGCTCGTTGTCTTGATCTCATGGAATTTGTTGCTGATAGCACAAGGGTTCTCCCAGCCAGGTTCTTTAAATCAAACACCTGGCTTGTGTTTCTTCCAGAGCAGTCAAGGCATTGAGAAGTAAAACCTAAATTACAGAACAGCTTGCACAGATGCAGCACAAAGGGTAACTGAAAGATGCAATTGCCCAAGAGAGAAAAAAACCTTTTGATACGGGAACATGTAAAAATGATAATAATTTTGACGAGTTGTTGCAATTCTGCAGCAACGCCATTCTTCAGAACTCAATATTTCTTCGAAAAGTTTTTTATTGTTTGAAAGATATGGACAATGTAAATTTTTCTTTAGATGACCACACAATCAAATATTGACTAGTGGTTTTGATTCAAGCCACAGAAAAGAAGAAAGAGTTTTGATCTAATTCCTGTTTCTATTTAAAGCAACATTTCAATCAGAGCTTTGATTTCTGTCTCAAGAAAAGTGAAAGCTACAAGCAAATAGACTATTATTTTTGACCTAAAACCAGAAACAATAAAAGAGGAGCTCAAAATTAAGTCCTGTCAATTTTCAGTAATGCTTAATTTTATTATTCTTGTTTAATGCCTGGTTTGATAAGGTATTTTGGACAGAGGAATCCATGAATCCTTGTTAATATGAATGTACTCTATTTCTCACAATTTTTGAATACTGTTTCCTGCCATGTAATTATTGATTTTAGCATTCATATGTGCCCTGTTGTTTTCCTAATTGAATGTGATACATATCCAGATTACAACTTACACAGTCAGTCATGAATCATAAGTCATAAATATAGACAGTATTTCATAATTCTCTTTGAATTACTCTATTTTTAAAAGTCATATAATGGGTTATCCATTTTTCCTAGAAAGTCAGATAGTCACGCCTAGGAAATTGAGAACATATCTTAAGAATATATGTTGGAACCCAGATCTCAAGTTAAGAATACATGTTAAAAATACATCTATAAGGATAGGTGTAAAGAAATACATATATTAGGAATATATGTTAAATTAACATATAAAAATTAATATTTTTAATACCTCTGTCTCTGCATACAAGCAAAATACTCTTTTTACACTGAGACATCTGCAGCTTCCAAGGACACATATTGTTTTTCACCATTTTATGA
>VXBC01008353.1:1536-44327 GCA_013399945.1 Ploceus nigricollis | reverse complement strand
GGTGAAGACATAAGGGATCTCTCTGCTTCAAGCTCCTTTCCACCAGCTGTTATTTCTGCAGCTGCTACAGTTGTGGCTCCAACTGCTGCAAGGGCAGCTTGTGCTCCACTGACTTTGAGGTCCTTCTTCACACTTTTTACTTTTCCTTTTTCCTTTGGCTTTCCAGCAGGTATTGCTTCTTTTTTAGCAGGTTCCTCCTTCTTTTGCGGTTTAGGCTTTGCTGCTGGCTTTTTGGCTTCATTTGAAGGAGTGGCTGTCTTCTTTGTTTCTTTAGGAACCTTCTTGATGTCCTTTTTGGCTTCTTTGTCTTCCTTCTTGACTTCCTTCTTCTCTTCTTTTTTAGCTTCTTTTTTAACTTCTTTTGTTGAAGCTTCTTTCTTTATTTCCTTCTTAGTTTCCTTCTTCTCTTCCTTTTTTACCTCTTTCTTAACTTCTTTCTTGATCTCTTCTTTTTTTGGTTTTTCCNTTAACTTCTTTCTTGATCTCTTCTTTTTTTGGTTTTTCCTCTTTTTTGATGGGTGTTTTCTCCTCTTTTTTAGAAACCTTTTTCTTTGGTTTTTCTTTGTCCTCTTTCTTTTCTTCGGGTTTTGCTTTGACTTCCTTTTTTACTGTCTTCTCCTTTGACATTTTCGGTTTTACATCTGTACTTTGTTTTTCAGGAGTTTCAGATTTCACTAGTTGCTCTTCCTTACTTGCTATGTCTTTTTCCACCACTATTGGTTTGGTCTCTACTTTTGTTGGTTTTTCTTTTTTAACTGGAACTTTTTCTTTGCTTTCCAGCTTCTGAGGTTTTTCTGGTACTGGACTAGGCTTCACAGGCTCTGGTGTTTCTTCTTTAGATTCCTTTCTGACAGGCTTATTTGGTGGTGTCTTTGCAGCAGGCTTCCGACTCTCCTTGCTATCTGTTCGTTGTTTCANGTGAGATCAGATTTTTCATCCAGTCACTGTTGGTAGTAGACCCTTGAGACTGTTCCTCTTCTAGTTCAGCAATCTTTCGCTGAAGCATGCTATTGATTCCTGGCAGATTGTCATCTCCAATGTGGGTGAGCAGAATGGAATCTACCCTGTCCAAGTGCCGGATAAGTTTCCAAAAACAAGATTTTCTTTCGGATCCTCCATTGATAAGCATATTGAATCCATTCACTGCGAACAATGCAGAGTCCCCTCTTCCCCCTGGGAAAATGTAACAGCAGGGTTTGGAGAGCTTCAAGAAACCTCCTGAGGTTGGAGGTTCCAAAATGTCAAAAGGTGATGGCACTTCTACTGATTCTGACAGATACTCTGTGAATTCAGAGAGTCCTTCCATCTCAGGCAATATGGAAGCTGAGTTGAGTTTAATGTTAATGAAGTCTTGAAGGTTGTGTCTGTCAAGGTTGGAGTTTTTCCAGTCCCCTTCCTCAGGGCAGAAAAGAGCTAGGCTGGCTTTGTTGGCAGGGTGTGTGGTGCTCAACAATTCACCAATCTGCGTTATAAAACAAAAACACAAGAAGATGCCCACAAATTTATTTTTTAATGACAATTAATGTCAACACATATTTCCTGATCAGATAGATAAAACCTTTTTCATTTGGTTCTGCACTGGTGAGTCCCCATTCTAGACACTAAAGTCACCTGGTACCACAATTATTTTACTGCCTTACTTTTCTAAAATACAAAGGAGGATCTTGTTTCTGGTCAGTACTCCCCAAAGGACAACAGGATACAAGGTTCCCCTTTCCCTCCTCCATACTTTATAGAAGGATGGTACTGTTATACTGAGAGGGTATGAGGACTGTGGGGATAATGCACCCTGAGCTGCCACTGTCTGTCTGCCATGGGCTCATGAGTCTCCCAGCTGGTCCAGTCCATCCAGAAGCAACAGCCAAGTATCTAAAGGACAAAGTACAACCTCTTAACAGGCAGAGAGCAACTGCAACACAGAGGAGGCCAGCATCCTCCCAGGGGCTGTTGCCATCCTTTCTGCTTCTCTCATGGGATATATTCCACCACACCACTGTTTGTGCAGGTCTTTCTGTGGGCTGGCTCCTGAAAAGCCAGTATGGCTCCCAGATTTATCAAGATGGGCTGCAGGAGAGTTTTTCAGAACTGTGATCATGATATGGTGGAACTCAGAATCTTGTGAGGAAGCAAAGCAGTAAGCAGGACTAGAATCCTGAACTTAGACCTCTTCAAAGACTACTTGGAAGAATCCCATGGTTTAGGGTTCTGGAAAATACGGGGGTCCAAGAGAGTTGGTCAGTATTCAAGCATCCTTCCTTCAAGCTCAAGACCAGTGTATTCCCATGAGCAACAAACCAGCCAAAGGGGTCAGGAGACCTGCAAGGATAAGCAGGGAGCTTCTAGTAAATCTCAAACGGAAGGAAGAAATTTACGGAATGTGGGAAAAGGCACAGACCACATGGAAGAACTATATGGACATTGTCAGAATGTGTAGGGATGTAACAAGGAAGTTAAGGCCCACCTAGAATTGAGTCTGGTAAGGGCCATCAAGGACAGCAAGAAGGACTTCTACAAGTACATCAGCAGCAAAAGGAAGAATAAGGAAAATGTGGGGTCACTGGTAAATCCCATTGGTCTCCTGGTCATGGAAGACTTAGAGAAGGTGGAATTACTGAATGCCTTCTTTGCCTCAGTTTTTACTGCTGAGGCCAGCCCTCAAATCTTGGAGATAAGGGAGGCTGGAGAAAAGGAAGAGTTTTCTTGGTTGTAGGGGGCTGCATTAGAGATCAGCCGGGCAGACATAACATCCATAAATCCATGGGTCCTGATGAGATGCACCCACAGGTGCTGAGGTAGCTGGCAGATGTTGCTAAGACGTTCTTTGAAAAATCATGGAGAAAAGGAGAGGTGGATGATGACTGCTGACTGGAGGAAAGTCAGTGTTACTCCTGTATTCAAAAATGGGAAGAAAAAGGACCCAGGAAACTACTGGCCAGTGAGCCTCACTTCCACTCCTCGAAAGGTGATGCAACAGATCATTCTAGAGGTCATCATCAAGCAAATAAAAGAAAATGAAGTCATCAGGAGCAGTCAGCAAGGATTCCCCAAGGGGAAATCATGCTGACCAATCTGACAGCCTTCTATGATGGCGCAGCAGGACAGGTCAGTGAGGGGAGAGCAGTGGATGTTGTCTGCCTCCACTTCAGCAAGGCTTTGGACACCATTTCCCATAAGACCCTCATAAGTAAGCTCAGGAGATGTGGGTTAGATGAACAGACAACGAGGTGGATCAAGGACTGGCTGAATGGCAGAGCTCAGGGAGTTGTGATCAGCTGAGGAGAATCCAGTTATATTCAAACTGTTTACTGACAACCTGAATGAAGGGATGGAATGCACCTGGAACAAGTTTGCTGATGACACTGTGGGGAGTGGCTGATACACCTGAAGGCTGGGCTGCCATTCAGCATGCCCTCAAAAGGCTGGAGAACTGGGTGTAGAGAATGAAGTTCAACAAAGGCAAATATAGAGTTCTGCACCTGGGGAGGTATAACTCCAAGTACCAGTAACAGACTGGAGGCTGAGCTGCATGGGAAGCACCTCTACAGAGAATGACCTGAGAATCTTGGTGGATGACTGTTGATGCAGGCTGTCAGCTGGGTAATAATTAGCATTGACTCTATGGTTCAGAAGGTTGATGAATTGTTTTATTATATCTTCTTATACTATATTATACTATATTTCTATTATGTTACAGTATATTACAATAGCAAGAGCTCTCCCTCACAACTCTCTAGAGATCTCATGACTCCCTCCTCTGAGCTGACACAGCTGTGTCTCTCATTGGTCACTAAATCCAAACAAGCAGTCACTTTGGGTACAATCTTCAGAATACATTCCAGATGGGCAAACACATGAACAGAAAGAGAGATAGCAATTGTTTTAATTCCTTTTCTCTAAATTCCCAGGCTCTAGCCTAGGAGAATTCTCTCTGTTCCCTCTTCGACTGAACTGAGAGCCTCCACAGATGACAAGTTGACTATTCACCAGCAATGTGTCCCCAAGGCCAAGATGGCCAATTGTATCCGTAGGGGATTCCATTCCTGAAAATCCAACACCATTCCTTCCATCGGGAAGAGAGTAGCCAGCTGGTTGAGGGAGATGATCTCTACTTAGCCTTAGTGAGACCACATCTGGAGTGCTGTTTTCAATTCTGGTCCCCACAGATCATGAACGACAAAGAGCTACAGAGGGTCCAGCAGAAGCCACAGAGATGATGAAGGGACTGAAATATCTTTCTTAGGAAGTGAGAACATGGGAGCTGGGCCTGTTTAGTCCAGACAAGTCTGAGAGGCGTTCTTGTCAATACATATTAAATATCTCAAAGGCAGGTGTCAAGAGGATGGTGCCAGACTCTTCTCAGTGGCAGCCAGTGACAGGACAAGGAGCAATGGCCACAAGCTAAAACACAAGTTCCACTTCAAAATGAGAAAGAACTTCTTTATGTTGAGGATGGCACAGCACTGGAACAGGCTGCCCAGGGAGGCTGTGAAATCTCCCTCTCTGGAGATATTCAAAACCCATGTGGACGTGTTTCCATGTCAACTGCTCTGGGTGACCCTGCCCTGGCAGGGGGCTTGAACTGGATTATCTCCAGACATCCCTTCTAACTCTAATGATTCTGTGATTAAGAAATGAGTTAATACTTCAGAAATGGAAATAACTGTAAATTTTTGGGCCCCTCTCTCCAAGGAAGACACTGAGGAGCTTGAGCATGTCAAGAGAAAGGCAACAGAGCTGGTGAAGGGCCTGGAGGACAAGTCTGACAAGGAGTGGCTGAGTGAGCTGAGGTTGTTTAGCCTGGAGAAAAGGAGGCTCGGGGGATCTTATTGCTCTCTGCAACTGCCTGAAAGGAGGCTGTAGCCAGGTTAGGGCTTGGTCTGTTCTCACAAGTAACAAATGACAGGATGACAAGACATGGTCTCAAATGGCACCAGAGGAAGTTCAGATTGGGTAAGAGGGAAAATTTCTTCCCCAAATGGGTTGTCAAACACTGAACCAGGCTGCCCAGGGAAGTGGTTGAGCCACCATCCCTGCAGGTATTTACGGTCTGTAGATGTGCTGGTGCTTGGGGGCACAGTTTAGTGATGAATTTGGAAGTGTTGGGTAAGAGCTGGACTTCATGATCTTTGAGATATTTTCCAACCCAAACAATTCCATGAATTTGTCTTTTCCAACCTTAACGATTCTATGAATTTATGATTCTAAGTTTTGTACTTCTGAGATTCCAAGGTCCAGAGCCAAAGAAAGATCAAGGAAAAAAAATAGGGTTAAAAATGCTCTTGTCACTACTTTGATTTAAAATTCATGGACCACAAAATTTGAAATCTAGAGTAATTCTATTAATTTTGACAGTATTACTTAAAGTTCTAGTACCAAAACCAACTGCCACAATGAAGGCACAGAAAATACGAATTTCTATGCCACTGTACAAAGAGCCATTTTTTATTCCAGGGTTCTGAACTAAAAAACAGTATTTGGTGGTCCCAGAGAAGTAGACAAACATGAAAAAGTATGACATATTTTACCTTATCTCAGTCCCACAGATAATTTCATTTGACTTTTTTAAACTGACAATAAACTGACAATGTAGCTTATTTGTGTTCTATTTGCCCTTAACAAAGAGACCACTAAACTTCTATAAAGAAGTAATTCAGATATAAAATGTCAGTGGAAAATGTGCCAGCACATCATCATGCAAAATACCATAACCTTCTCTGCAGAGATTCAGTTGTCAGTTCAAGATTTAAGAACATTTTTCATAAGGATTATATAGATAACACTACAGCTGAATAACTGGGAATTCTTGCACCACAAGCTGTATCAACAGAGGAAATTAATACATAAAACATTAATAATGTTTGATTGTGTTGGATCTCTTTGGGCCTCTCTGTGTGTAGGTCTCACTTTTTTCTTGTGTTATGTAACTTATTTTTTAGCATTTACCAAACATAGAACTCAACAAAGATGCAGTGGCTGTTTTAAAAATACCAGTGCAACCAAGAGATAAATAAAGCCCAAAATAAATATTTTCTACCTTCCTGTATCATTGTAACTGAGTATCTAAACCATTTGACAGGAGTATAAATAAATCTCAATCTGAATGACTGCAAATGAAAAAACAAAGCAGAAAGAAAAAATGGAGAAAAGGCTGAAAAGGTTGAAAGATAAGGACAATAGGGGAACCATTACTGTTGTTTATTGCAGAATTAAGAAAAGAGTGGCAGCACGGATGACAGCTTTGAAATGGATTTAGATTCTCAAGAGTACTCCTTATGACATGACTCTGATCAGGGTTGAAAACACACTATTAGGGAGAGCCAAATGTAACAAAAAATCATTTCCTCTGAATAAATAAATCCAAGTCTGTTGTATGCACAAGGAAATAAAACTGGAGTACAGATTGTTTCTCATAAAGGGTCGATTTTCTGTCTAGACAAAAAAAATTATATGATAACATACTAGGCTAATGAATATATTGTATCAAGGTTTGGGGTGAGTCTCCTCCAGTTTATATTATACCATATTTGGATTTCTCCTTCATCCTTCTAAATTCTGACTTTTTTGCTCCTTAAAGTTGGCATGCATAATGCAGATGGTGTTAAGCCACTGGAAGCCCAGGCTAATGAAAAATTAAAGGAAGTTTATTCCAGGCACAGATTGTATCTGTTAGGAGTAGCAAATTCAGTCATGCCTCAGAAAAAAGAATCAATGGATTTGAATTTCAAATGGTGACACTAGGGATAGACAGTAACACAAAGATGTAGCCACTCCTTCTCTTCTCCAAATTCAAAACCACTGTGTGAGCAAAGAAATATACCTGTAAACCTGAATAAACCTTTTTAAACACTGAGAGACATCTGCTGAGGAATGCTTGAGTTTTAAAGGTGTCCCTTTAGACAAACAGTAAGTTGGCTGCTCAGAGGAAACGTGGTTATTACTTCCTACCCTGAATCACAAAGGTACAAAGAAAGACTTTACTGTTCTAGCTGTTGTTGCAGAAGCAGGGGAATGGGACATTTTACACCTTCCCACATAGGATAAATAGAAAATCCTCCTTTCAGGCTTTTCCTGAAGAGACAGATTTCTGAATTAGACTTTATACAAGTATCTCCCAAAATGTATTTACTTACTGGCAAGCACATTCCTTGACCTTAGTTCAGGTTTGGCCCAGTGAAGTAAAAATGGGCAGAGGCCAGAAACACTTACTCCCACCTTTTATGGTCATAGAATCATAGAATTGTTTAGGTTGCCAAAGACCCGTAAGATCATTGAGTCCATCTGTAAATCTGGCACTGCCAAGTCCACTAGGATCAGGACAGCACAGTAATTCTTTAATCTCATCACCACATAGAAAACCAGTAACCACTTTTTCTAGACCTTTTCTCCTAATTACTTTTTTCAGTTTTTAAAAAAAGGCTGCACACATGAACTGCAGTATGACAAACATGATCTTCCTTTGGTTTTGTGAAAGCTTGCAGACACACTGAGACCCCGAGGCTTCAGAAACAATAGGCTGGAAGCCAGCACTTGCTGAGAGCCACGCCAGCTGGCTGGTGAGCACACTGCCAGCCACAGAGATGAGCCAAATGAGCCTTACTCATAGCCCATGGGAGTGTGCCCTGAACACCCACTACTGCAGCAATCCCACAGCATCTGCAGCTCACGGCCAACCCCCACCCTTCCACTTTCCAAGCAATAATTTTTTTTCCTAATGGTAATGGTAGCATTTGCCCCTAGTTTTGCATGTAGCCATAAAGTAATTATGTGTCGCTAATTAGGCAGACATAAGGAACTTTGAGTTTGTAATTTCACAGAAAAGTAACTCTGAGAAGTGCCAGTGAATTTTAGGTGCCAGGACTGTCTCAGGGAGTAGGAATCCAGCTCTTTCACCATCCATTTGCTGAACAAAGAGGCTTTGAGAATAGATCATATTGATACAGTAAGGTCAAACTAGAGCTCAGGCAAACTCTGCTATTTCAGTGCTGAACTTTCAAACCTCAGTCTACTGACATGCTTCTAATTAATATTGGTAACTAAATTTGTATGGATGCAGGCATACAGTTTATTTAAATATATACTTTACATGGCAGCCAAATTAAGTATGACAGCTTGTTTACTATGGATTCCTGCCCTATGGGAGCTTTCAGACACAGTACATTAAGAAAGAGAGCAAAGTAACAAGTCATGAAACAAATGGTAAATACTGGTATATTTAATGCTTATCGTTTTGGTATGTAAAACCCACAAGTTTTACAGAGTCACTGGCCATATTTTCGACACTACTATAAAAAAGTTAAGCAGGTAGATGGTGCAAAAAAATACAGTTATTCTAATAACTACCCTCTGTCTTACTAATGCCACTTGCTAATTAGCTACAGGCAAGAACCTGGTGTCAAGTTCAATTCAACTACAAAAGTTGTAATTTAATTTCCCAAACTAATAGTTAATTATTTTGTTAGGCAATTTACGTTAAATCTAAAGTAAAATAAATAAATGTTTTGCAAGAAAGCCTATAATAAAGAGTAAAAAGCATCAGCATTAGTTAGCTAATGCTAATTCTAACAAGAGGGCCAATTTTAGTCTCTTAACAACCTGTGCCATCACATGACAACATATGGAAAACACTTTTCTGAACACACCTCTTGATCTGTGAAGATCTCAATGAAATTATTGAAGGAGAAGGTCCCTGACTGAAGAATGAGTTCTCCTGTGTTTTCAAAGCACTGTCCAGTTAGTACAAGGAGCTTGTGTCTTGCAGCATCTGTGATCATTAAGCGCACCTGGAGTGAAGAAGAGAAATACATCAATAATGTATGAGTGACCACGTGTTTCAATAGTCCACTGAGAACACCCACTTTATCTCTCCTAATTTACAACCAGTCTCTGGAACAGGACTCCCGAAGCATTATGGAGTTATACTGCTGTTTACAAAAGACAATGAGAAAGGGGAAAACATGAAAAAGAAGGAGGGGCAAGATGTGAGGTTAGAAAGAAGGTCTGAAGAGTAAACCAAATTAATGACATGGAAAAAACAGCAAGGAGCAGAACAGAATACAACTTGAATGAAGAAATCATTATTTTAACAACAAACTTATTCATAGTATAGCTCTTGGTATACTTTTATGGAATTGTATCAGGACAACCTTGGTTAACTACTTATGAGCACATGCTTGTTACTTTACTTGACCCCCACTACAGCTACTAATTATTCTTGCTTACCATTCCCAAGGGGGAAATTTATGTGCATGCTAAGAGAAAGCCATATATTCTAAATTTAGGAACAAAACTAAACAAAACCTGTTAAGATTCTATACTGTTGAGTAAATGCTTCGCAAATACTTCAAAAGTCTTACCAAACATTGAAATACCAACTCAATGGTAAGCTATGAATTTCAAGTGCACTAATTCCTTTATTAAGGAAGAATTAAATCAAACCAGAACAGTGTTTTCAGAACGAGGCTATCCACATATTAAACTAATTGAGCAAANTAATAACTACCCTCTGTCTTACTAATGCCACTTGCTAATTAGCTACAGGCAAGAACCTGGTGTCAAGTTCAATTCAACTACAAAAGTTGTAATTTAATTTCCCAAACTAATAGTTAATTATTTTGTTAGGCAATTTACGTTAAATCTAAAGTAAAATAAATAAATGTTTTGCAAGAAAGCCTATAATAAAGAGTAAAGAGCAGCAGCACCAGGCTGCCTGTGGTAACTCTAACAAGACACAGAGACACTTTTATTCTTCTAGGAATCTCTGCCAGCATATAACAATGCATGGAAGACTCTTTTCTAAACATACCTCTTGGTCTGTGAAGATCTCAATGAAGTTCTGGAAGNAAACTTATTCATAGTATAGCTCTTGGTATACTTTTATGGAATTGTATCAGGACAACCTTGGTTAACTACTTATGAGCACATGCTTGTTACTTTACTTGACCCCCACTACAGCTACTAATTATTCTTGCTTACCATTCCCAAGGGGGAAATTTATGTGCATGCTAAGAGAAAGCCATATATTCTAAATTTAGGAACAAAACTAAACAAAACCTGTTAAGATTCTATACTGTTGAGTAAATGCTTCGCAAATACTTCAAAAGTCTTACCAAACATTGAAATACCAACTCAATGGTAAGCTATGAATTTCAAGTGCACTAATTCCTTTATTAAGGAAGAATTAAATCAAACCAGAACAGTGTTTTCAGAACGAGGCTATCCACATATTAAACTAATTGAGCAAATGAGCAGAGTCCATCTGGGACAGCTTCACATGATAATGCACCCAAGCTCCATCTCCATGGAGATGACACAATCAGCTCAGCTCTGCTAGCAAGATATTCTTTCCAAGGTTTATATTGATTGTTAAGCAATCAATTTTTCTAAATAACTCTTGTGAATGCCGGGAGGCTGAGCCATGGAGGCTTAACCTGAATCTCTGCTGAACAACTCACATTTCCATTACAACGAGAAAACACACACTGGAGAGTATATATTTCAAAGAGGATCCCAACTCTACCATGTCTTCACTGTTATTTTATTAAATAAATGACCCTGATACTGAGCAGCAGAAAGTTCCTTTAATCAAATGTAGGACTAATGCTGGTCTGCCTCTAATTGCACTAAATAATTATAAATTCAGAAATATCATGTATGGATTTAGTGTATCTATTTCTGTGTCAGACAAAAATATAGGTAAGTGCAAACATTTGTCTGATGTGCATTACTCAAATCTTCTCTGTATCAGAACTGTCTTCCTCTTCTAAGTTTTCTTTTGTTGCTGCCAGTAGTGCTTATCAGTCTGACAACTTTTGTGTAAACTCATCAGGTTTTCCAACAGTGAAAACTACTTCCTGACTTGTGAATCACTGATATTTGACTGTCATATAATTCCCCTTCAACTTATTTTATTAATTGACAATAAAGTACATTCTGCAGAGTTAGCAAACTATGCCAAGAAAGTACAGATTACAGATCATAATGTGTACACATGGAAGACTTTAAGAGACACATAAATTCTGTGTCTGGGTACAAATAAAGTTTTTTGAAGGATGACCAGAAATCTGTCTCCTGATTTCAAGACCACTTAATTTTAGAAGAAATACTGCAAGGTGATGATTCCATTCAGTTTAACTGCTGGTTAAAGTTCAATACTTGTTGAAGGAAATGCACAGCAAGATGTAGGCTCAGTCAAAACAGAGATTAAGATGGAGTGTGAACAGAGGCCAGCACATCAGCAGATCAGTGGTTTCCCATGATATGGTACATAGGAGATGGTACAGCCACAGGAACATTAAAGCAATGGAGTAGGGACTTCCTAAAAAGGAAGTAAAGGTTCATTGGGGTTTTCTTCAGGAAACAAGAATCTCTCTCCCTTTGGGCCTCTTTCTTATGGGACATGTTTGGCATTTGACTGGACATGACAGGAGAAGGAGACATTTTGGTTGTGTCCTTCTGAATTGTGTCTATTCAGAGCCTTGCTTAGCCAGCCAAGTTAAATCTCATCTGTCTGACTGTGACCAGTTTGGCAGGATGAAAGCAAAGATCACCTCCCACAGTCTTGCGAGATGAAATTTACAGTTACACAGCCAAACATCTTCCAGAGCCAATGGAGTAAGCCCAGGGTTCAGAAATCATTAATGGGTGTCAGATTATGTTCTTCCATGTAGCCATCCATCAAAGGAATGACAAGCAAGACTAACAGAAATAGCATTTCCCAGCTTTTGGCAGTTTTTTGTCTCTTCCACCCCTTCATACATGCACACACTTGATGGCTGTTTACTCAGAATGAATGCATGGAGTTGCTACCCTGGTGACCCCCTTGTCCTTAGCACCTCTAATGGCTTGTAAGAGATTTTCAGGCACTGTATTTTAATAAGTTCCCATTGACTAAGGTGGCTTTTAAACTTCTACAGGTTCAGAAATTTTGTTTGTTTTGGAGTCTTTTCTTCTGTTTGTGTTCAACATCATTTAACAATTGACAGCAAAATAGTTTTTTCACCAGTGACCACCAGCAGAATTGCTTTATCTCCCAAAAGAAATTAGAATGTGGCAGTGCTTCGCAGCACAGATCAGCAATGCAATTATCCCTCTTATTTCAACCTTCTCACTAGCTAAATAAATCAATTTCGTCTTTGAGCTACACAATCAGTTCTTTGACTCTACTGAGTTCATAAGGAATTGGCAGTCCTCTTATGGGCACTCTCCAGGGTTCACTAATCATGTCACATGCTTTTTTGAAGGACAGATAGATCAACCTAGAGTCACCATCACATAGCTGGTAGTTCTCTCAGACCCAAATTTGTCCCTGGGCACCTTCAGACACTTTCTTCATATGTAAAATTGGCACCTAGAGCTACCAAACAATGGCAAAGCAAAAAAAAAGCTTAACCACAGCTGCCTCCATCAAGAAGAGAATTTGATGCATTATGAGAAAAGGAATGCTGGGATCAGAGGCATGTTTCTGTCCCATGCTTCTGACAATTTGTTAGGAGTCTGGGAAACCAGGGAAAAGATCAAGGGATGGGTGACATTTTTCATTATATTTATTCCAAATATACCCTTTCATTCACAGTCAGGACCTGCTCTCATCGTCTGCTAAGACTTTGAAAAACAGTATTTGAGGTTGTCAGCCTCTAAGCTGGCAGGCAGTGACTGATGCTCCATAATCACCTCAGCTACATCTGCCTCAGTGCCCTCATCATGTCCACTCAGTGGAGCTCTCATGACATGTTCAACAAAGTATTTCTTACTTACCTCAGTACTAACTGCTTCATCTGAGGGATTGATGAGGACTACAGTTTCTAAGACATCACTTCTGTGGTGAAGAATCTTCTGACCTGCAAGTGCAGAGAGGAAAAAGGAAGAATTAAATTCAACTGTCACGGTATAGACCAGGACTTTCCATGAGTTTGGTGTGAAAGTCATTGTGTGACAGCCCTCTGGCTGACCTGTCTGAAGGAGCACCCACAACTCACCCTGCTCTCACAGAGCTGGTGCAGCTGAGGGAGTAACCATCATCAGCTGAGCATCTGGCCCTGACAAACCAAGTGAAAACTAGAACCCATGCTGCCAAAATGCTCCCTTCAACCTTCCACTGGTATTGATTAACATTGGGACACTACAAAAAGTTCCCTATGGGGATGGGTGGACATTTGCCATGCTGCCCTACTTTATCCCTCTCCTGCTTATAAAAGCTGTAGCAAGCAATGTCAAACAACAAGAGTGACAGGGCATACAATTAACATCTAGATCCTGAATTACTAAAGCCTGGGCAAGTTTGGAGCAGCCTCACAGCCTACTGGCTTTTATACTTAGTCTGTCTCTGTATTTAATAGTGATATTCATCTGACTGGGAGTGAATGCCAGAAAAACAAAATAGGACTGTTGATTTTTCCCCCGCTCTTACGTTAATTGGCAAGTTCTTATCAGGGTCTCTTTCTGTAAGAATTGCAGTGAGATTAATTAGCACTGGATTGTCATTCAGAAATCCAGACTGGTAATTAGTCCAAAAAACCAGAAGAGCCGTCCCTTCTGAGCAAACTGCTTGGCGCAGTATTAATCAATTAAAATAATTAATTAGGCTTAAAAGGGAGTACGGGACACAGACCTATTTGCCAACTTAGAAAACCTGCCCTGTAAAGAGACGTAAATTAACAAGGCTGAGGACAGTTAGGCTGAAGGGAGCTCCACATGCCCGAGAGCATCGTGTGAGAGAAAGGGCAGTCAGCCATTCCCACAGTGTCCCTAGCTGGGGCAGGCTTGGTGCTGCCCTACCTGCCCCAGGGATGCCCTCTTCCTTCCTCACTGACCTGCCTGCACCAGTCCTGCCTTCTTCCTCCTCCCTGCCCCCTGAGCTCCCACTGTGCTGCGTCTGTCACTGCTGCTCTGGGGAATCTCTGCATTTAAAAGCATGTGAGCTTACAACCAAATGATAGAAAGTGATGGAGAAGGAAAATAGTGTCCTCAAGTAAAATGTGATATAGGGCTGTAATCTATTCTCTTGTGGGTGACAGTGCCTAGAAACTTAGGGATAAATATCTACTTAGTCTGAAGAAACCTAGTTTTCTTAACATATATTCTTTCTGCTATACTTCCTTGAAAGAAGGATACAAATTATATATTACAAAAGGGGAAGAGGGCAGGTCTCATTCCCTCTGCAACACCCAGTTCTGATATTACCCTTTGCAATTCAATTTATTTTTAAAGTTTTGCTTCCTTGCCTATCAGAAATGCACATATAAAGCTACAGTCAATAAAACATCCAGATGATTCTGTTACTGCAGACTCCTTCAGAAGATGCTCTGTGCTCTGATATTTTAGTTGTTTGTCAGTTTTCCCTTAAATTAAGAGACTAGGCGGAGTTTATTGAATCTTATCATTAAGGAAATGAAAGGAACTCTTTAGTGGACACTGAAATTTCTTGCTTAAGAAGCAAGCACTGAGCACATACTTTGCTTCAGGCTAGACTAAGCCTCATATAGACATGAACACATTAAACATAAGTACAAAAAAAAATGCAATTAGCCACATGCAAAGTTAGACAAAAATGCACAGCTTTCATTGGGCTCAAAGCATATACTTTGGACTTAACTGAAGCTGCTCCAAGTTGTGTGTCTGTGTAGCTGGGAAGGATTTTACCTGAGGAGTCACAACTCCTGCTGACCATCACCCATGGTGGTTACCTACATCCTACCAGACACCCTGCTCCAGTGTTTGTGTGGGTTCACGGGCTCTGAGACTGATCTCCAGAGGCAGGCAAGTTGTCTGCACCATGTGCATGGTGCCCACTCAGAGATGCATGTGTGACTGTCTCCCTCTCAACTCCTTGGGATAAACATGTTACTGATTACCACACAGGGTGGGGACCCTGCACTGGCAGGCTGTGAGTCACTGTGAGGGCTCCCATCCCAGGAACACCTGGGAGGTTTGCAGCTACTTGCTGATGTCAGTAACATGGTCCCATGTCGCTGCTTGAGAAATAGGAAAGACTTTGGAAAACTATTTGCAATTTTGCAAGAGTAATGCAGGCTTGCTGCCCAGATTGATATCCTGAGATGCTCAGCTGGAATGAAGGAAAGTCTCCCATGGGAATAGTTTTATCAGACTGAAATTGACTGGAACAGTGTGGGAGCAGAAAGCAGCAACAGCATCTCATGAACTGGTAATAGTCTGTGACTTACTAAGTGGGAAAACCTGAAACTTGTGCACATCTGGGGTTGCTTTAGTGGAATTTTTGCAGCCTCTCTCTACACATGACAGATCATTTCTGTGATTTGACAGAGGAAGAAAGGAAGAAACTTCCACATTGCATGGAAGTGATTGGGTAGATAGATTTTACCTGCTTACAGTTTCTAGTAAGCAAGTCAAAGTCCCCTCTAAAGACTGTAATAGATAAATATTATTTGTGTTTGGAAGAAATCCAAGTATCTGCCTATGTTTTAACTTTATTAATTAAGGCTTCAAATTAAAAACCGATAGGAGCAAAGAGTCTGGCAGCTGTTTGATTCAGAACAAGAACAGAGAGAATTAAACAGCATGTGAAAATTGCTTAAAATTGCACTCATCAACCCAGTTTCTATGCCCATAGGATCCTAATGCCCCCCTACTCATCCAAATATCAATGACATTTATTGTGTGATTATTGAGATGGAGACGGTGTTAGTCACATTTCCTAGAAAAGTGACAGAACAGTTTTCTTAACTTACACAGTAAAATTTTTTCAGTCCAATCAAGCAGCATTAACATGAGGGACACTTTCAACAGTGACTGTGTTAAATCTGTGCCAAAACAAAGTGCAAATGAATGGCAAGGGAAAGAAACCCAGTCCTAATTCAAGTTTTGTTTAACTACTGACACACTTTTTCCTGGGCATGCCTGTGCATCCCAGCCCATGGGTGTGCCTGCTGTAACAGGCTGCTCAATAGAGGGGATTCCACCAGCTTCTCCTGTCCCTCCAGGTAGACATCAACATTCACTTGCTCCCTATCAATACAATTCCTGCACAAAGTAAACACAGAGGAAGCAGGCAAATCCTTCCTGTGGTGATTCATGGCAGAAAGGGTGAAAGGAGTATTCTCCCTGGAAGGATGCCTTCTCCCTGAAGATGGTAACTGTCTGACACCTGATCTGGCATTCAGACACATTTCTCTGGCAACTTTAAACACCTTTCATTTTTGATTGTAAAGAACTTCAAACTCTCATTTCACCACCAGAAGATATGAGTGTGGCTGTGTTACGTCAGCCCCCGTGCTGGGTGGTATTAACAGATGGCACAGCTTGCAGGGCTGGCTAATGGAACTTCCCACACACCTTGAATATGCAGTGACCTCTCTGCAGCTAGAAACCTGCTCTGCACTTGTAAGTACCTGCAATGCCCAGGTCCCCCCAGCTGCCCCTGGTCTTGTGGAGGAATTTCCATTCATTGAGGGGAGAAATCCTCCAAAATGAACCATAAAACATCCATCCTCCTAAAATTCTAAGGGAAGCTTAGCCTCTTGAAAGACAGTATTGGAGCTTGGCAGCCACTGTGCTGGGAAGCAATAACTGATGTTCAAGAATCATCTCAACTACAATCTGTTTCAGATTTACCATGTCTGATGAAGGTAATTGGAAGTTTATCATATCCCTGGCACAGTAATCTAATAACTCATACATTTTAAGTAACTTCAAACTGCTCACTATTTCATCTGCTATTTCTAGTCTGCACTTCAAATTTGTTCTTCAAAAACAGATGTATTAACTTTGGGCTCTTTGTGGTTGTTCTATATTATCAACAGAGTACTCAGAGTCTGGACAACTGGTCATCTGATGGTTGCTATGTCTTCTATTAACTGAATAAATCTATTTTTCCTTGTTTTCAATGCAAAGATCAATGGGTATAAATTGTCAAATAATACTGTAATTGTGACCAGCCCCAAATATCCGGTCTGTCTGGAGGCACTACATTGCAACAACAATTTGAGACCATAGAGGAAGGAACAAGATACCCTTTTATAGCAGACTATCAATTATCTGAAGAAATCTTGCATAAATGATATGGAGCACTCCATCCTCTTCACCTTCTTTGTTGAGAAAGGGATATCAAAGCATGCTAAGCTTCCTGCTGAACGAAACTGCAAGCTGGAGAAATAGGTAAGTGTCCAGCACTGAGTAAGGCAGTGATTTTACAGAGTCACCAAAGCAAATTCTGATGCTGTAAAACTCCGGAGTTCTGTATCTGCAAGTAAGAAGAAAATGATTTGCAGATCTGATGGAGAAAGAGCTGTCTAATATCCAGGCAGTGGACTACAAGAACAGGACTTCAGAAAGCTCCTTCCAGGAAAGGTCTGAAAGCCCTGCAGGTGATTCCAGGGACTGTGGAGGGTAATCATTCAGTCTTGTAACTAGCTGACACAATGGGGCGTGCATAACAAAGGCATAACTTCATTTATGCCAGAGAAGATGGATTCACTGCCTCCAGGGCTCAATTCAGGCCCATGGCTTCTTAAATTTAGGCTGTCAGCAAGGAAGGTATAATAATTTTTTTCCAGCTATAACTCCTATATATGTATGAATATTAGAATATTTTACATATTTCTAGGTGAAAATAAAATCCCACTAGGATGCCGAGCTGATGTGACAGCTGCGAACAAATCTAATAATGAGTTAAAATTGCTGAACCCTCTGATGGAGACAAAGATTTGTAAGAACGACACTAACTGCAGAATGTGACTGCTTTCCTTGCCATCATTTAAACCTGCTTGCTCAGTACATGATGGTAGGTTCAGATTCATATCTAATGTTACGTGCTTTTTATAGGGAATTATGTGTTATCTCGGCAAAGTCAGGTTAATCTTCCCTGCATCTGATCAGCTGGAATACTGAACTGGGTTGTGACTATCCAGAAAGCATAAATCTCTAGTTTATCTTCTTCCTCTCCCCACAAAAATGGAATTGATATTTGAATTTCATTTAGTTCAGTTGCAGCCTGGTGATAGTTAAACATTTTTTCTACCCACATCTGACTTAGAGCAATTTATTAACTACAAGTCCTGAGAGGCAATGTCCTGCATTGTACTGTATTTTTTCCATTGTATTGTATTGTATTTTCCTGTATTGTATTTTTTCATTTTTAAGCTCACATTTATTTAATGAAAAAAAGCCCATTGCATACAATTTCATTTTTGTTTTTGGGTAAGTCCTTATCTGTCAGATCTCATTTGGGTTTACACCTCCAGATAATAACAGAGTCCTGAAAGTGGGAGGCTAGACAGAAGATGATTATGCAGTCTGAACAGTGACTGCAAGATTCAGCCTCCAGTTACTGTACACAAACCCAGTTCACCAATCCTTGCTCAGGACTCTTAGACAGCAGTGAGAGAATGCAAGTCGACCTGTTTGCACTAACTTTCATAGGTGGATTCATATTTTCTGCCTCAAACTTTAATCTCTGATACTTGCAGACTTATGAACTGAGTTGTGCTAGGAGCTGTTGCAAGAACTGCAAGTGATTGCAGGGACCTCACTGCTCTGCCACCATTTGCCCTGAAATATCCTGAAATTAATCCAAGACCTTACATCACCTTTTTCACACCCTGTTGATCAACAGACTAATTGTATCATTTTTTTCACACTAAATATTGATTTCTTTCATGTCTGCCAACTTCCTGTGACATCTAATCTGCTGTCAAAATACAACCATTTATCAAGTAGAAGCAAACTGCCCTTTAACTCCCACCTGTTAGTGTTGGGCAAATTAGTACTCTCAACTCTCATTTCTCACCTTCAGAAAATGGTATTTCTCACATAATTCTTGATATTTTACAATTTCAGGACACTATGAAGGACTTCTAAAGCATTAAAAAATCAAAGACTACCCTGAAAAGCTGAAGCAAATAAGTCTAAGTAAAATAACAAGAAAAGTTACATATAACTTTAATGTCTACTAAAACAGATTTATCTCCCAAAAGAGGGAAAACTGAACCAAGTAGCCTAGGGATTTCATTATTGATTTCACTGAGTCTATGGGTGGAAGTGAAATTTAAAACCAATACTTATGAAGACCTCAATAAAATCAGAGTCAAGAAAACCCCACTTGCTGTTTATATGCTGAACTTGCAACAGTAGTGGAATCCAATGCCCAATACATGGGTTAACCCTCGACTTTGCTTAAGAAAAAATAAACCAAATAGTCAGTCAACAGCATCAATTTGTTCAATGAGTTCAGCAACAAGTTATTGCCGTGGAGCATTAAAATTCACTACCAATGGGAAAAAAAGACCAGCCTCTTTTTGAAATGAGTGGCAATCTTTGATTGTTGGGAGTACTTCTTGGATTAGGAAATCAAACATTCCTGATCTATCCTATGACAACCAATTATTCCCAATACATAAGGTTTTATCTTTCTGGGGAAATTATGCAATATCCTAACCTAATGTTGTAGACACAACAGATCCCTGGCAACAGTTTTTGCTTTTTCATATAATGCCACAGCCTTGCATGGCTGTCTCTGAACTCTGTAATTTCTCTTCTTCCACTGACCTGTGTAATGTACAATTCACATGACAAGCAAAGCTTAAATCCCAGTAGCCTTGTACACAAGTATTTAGCAGCACTGTGATTTCAGCAAGAGGATAGTAAGCACAGGATATAAATATGAACAGGAACACCTGGAATTATGCTTTCCAAAAGGAGCATGCAGCTTTATGATCCCACTCCAAGAAATGATCTTCTGTGATTACAGAAAGAGGAAAAAAATGAGTGTTTAGAGAACAGAGTAGTTTAACATCAGGGCAGAAAGAGAAGAAAGAGTGATGGGTGTTTATTGGAGGGCTATGCAATGTTCCTAGTCAAGACTGCCTTAACCAACATCACGGCTGTAGTCAGTGTAGCTCTGAGAAGACAACACCTCTTTCTGACTCAAGTGTCTGACATGGGCTTTCACCACAAATTCATTTACCTGAAGCCACTATCTCCCTCATGAATCACTCCTCCAACCTTGAAACACTCAGTTACAGAGATGCTAGAGGACTGCTCAATTCATAATTGCTTTGCCCTTTGATCCTTTCTACATGAATTACATAGCATTTTCCATTATTTTCAAGGCAACATATAACAATTATTAATGCTCCAGATAATTAAAATTTAAGATCTTCCTCCAAAATATTGACAGTTTCAGAGTGGCTTCCCCGAAATATGTATCTTAATTGTGTTGTAGAATATTTCCACATACTGGTTTTGTAGATATAACTCTATAGACACTGTGATCTCTAAACAACTACAATTTATTTTACCTTTAGAACAGATCTGATAATCGTGACAGAATTTTAATCCCATAAAATTTACATATAGGGAAACAATTTCCAAGGTCATATGGAAACAGAAACATTAAGCTTTAGAAGCCAACTAGAGCTAGACAATCCTTTTGGTCCTGCAAGTACGTCACAATTTCGTGTTTTCAAGAATACTGAATATTTTAAAAACTAAGCTATGCATAATGGATTTTTTATTTAATAGGCCCTGTTAGCTACTTCCCAGAGCTGAAATTCTTCCATAAACTACTTCCCTGACTGTTAAGATATCGACATTATTTAACACTAACAATGTTATCACTGCAGACCTTAGCAGTGATAACAGTGATAAACCCTAGCTTCAAACGGCAACAGAAAACAACATCCAGTGAACTTTGAGAGGAATTTGTCTGGGACTATCTACACAAAAGCCAAACAATTTCATCTTTTCTTCTTGCAGATTCTGCATGCCACAAAATTGAGGCAGGCAGGTAGGTAAATGCGAGATTCTCTCTAAGCATTTGTCTTGAGTTACGTATCTCTAGATTACAGAAGTAATAATCTTAAGAAGCTCTTAAGAACAAGATAGTAAATTAATGGCATATATACCACGGTCAGCCCTGTATTTGTAGGCTTTTTCATTGTCTCTCATTAGTCTCTCTCCTATCCTTAAATCTAAATTACATAGAAAATAGCATTGCTCTAGGATGCACTGCAGTACTAGTCTGGTGATTTATTATTTTTCAGCAGCACAGCACAGTGCCCCAGTACTGCATAGAAACTGGCAGCCAACACACCGTGATGGGAGACTGCAGTAATGCAGAGCTGACTCATGAGTCCTGAAGGTCAATAAAAGTCCTCAACTGAAACTGCATTTGGGAGGGTTACTAACCAGGGAGAGAAGGAGAGGTGCGCAACATTAGACCTCTTCCACAACCCTCTCTCTTTCTGTCTAGAAAGAAGGAAAATTTCTTCTCTAACTTCTGGAAAGCATCTTGGACCTAGGAATTAAAATAATCCTGAGCAGAGCAAACCACTTCCCAGTCTAATTTTTATTTAAAATAGTTCCTGCAATGTGATATTTAACTTTGGTCAGTTATTCAGAAAAGGTATCTCTCACATCTCAATTGTCTAATAGCCAAATAAAATCTTCCTTAGGAAAAATGATACTTCTTTCTCAATACCCCTATCTCATACTTCATGGTTTATTGAACACATCATATTTCATAATTCACAGGACTGGTTAGAAGCTTAAGTGTTCTTTTGTTATACCAAGTTATATTCACATTAGAGACAAAACTGTTTACTGGGCTGTTAAAGATGCTAAGCAGGTTTTTTTTGCACCAAACATGCTTGGCACCTTTTCCAAGGGCTGCTTTTATGAGAAAAAAACAAACCCAACCAACAAAACTATCAGACTTATTTTAATTATTTCTTAAAACAAAGTACGATTATGCCAATCTCCATTAACTAGCTTAGCATCTACCTCAAATCCAAGTGTACTCCATAGGAATATTGCCAATGAGGAATGGAAAAGGTTCTTTGATTATAAAGATCTGCTTTTGAAATCAAGATAGGAAACATCAGTAATTATGGTTCCCCTTAGTGGTATTTAACCAAGTAGCCAAGACCCTTCCTATATTTAAAAAGAATACTCAACAACCTCAGTTAAATTTATTTTATTTCCTTTCAAATGTTGCCCTTACTAAAACCTTTTATTTTTACATCCTTTCACTTTACCTCCCTGTGCTGCAGTGCCCGGCTGTACTGCTCAGCCCACAGCATCCTGACTGCCAGGGGAGGGAAGCTTTTTCCTTTCCTCTGCAGCACACTCTGCAGATGCTTCCTTGCACTTCACCGCAACTCCCACTTTCGTAAGGAAAATGGAGCACAGCAGCATCAGGGAATCTATGACGTAAATTTAAAATGTGTTGCAAAGGGATAAATACTGAAATAAGTATTTCAGAAAAAATTATTTCAGAAGTTTGCTTTTCCTCTTACCAGACATCTCTGACTACATTTTTGGTCTTTTGCATCTCCTTAGGGAGAAGTGTCTGAATTTTGATCACTTCAGAAGGTTTCTGTTAATGTTCCTAAATTGCTGCAGCCTTCTTACTAATGGGTTTTCATCACTATAGCAGCTGAAGCCAAACCCAAAGCTCCAATTAAAATCCTCTGGAGAATATTTCTGGGTCTTGGTATCATTACCTTACATGCAATTAAGTTTTAAGTTCATCTGCCTTTCCTGTTGAAAATCTGACAAGTCAATACAACCGATAAGGGCTTCATACATAGGGAATCCATTCCTTCCCTAGAGCACATTTTCTTTGCCATGTATTTATTAAAATTTCTCAGTTTAGATACAATTTTTATTCTTCCTCCTAGTTCAAATCAGAAAGAATTTCCTCACCTTGACAGTCCATGAATAATGAATGACAGATCTGTTTGCAAGCACTAAGGCTGTTCCAGGAGCCTTGCCCTGCAGATTAGACACTTTACTTTGCAGTATTTTAAGATTACTTATGTTTGAATTTTCCTATGGTCTGGGAATCAGTATATTTTCTTGGGAAAAAAACCCACAGTTAATAATCCACCCTTGATCCCTGTACTGTAATGTTTATTATGTACCAGAAAACCCCTACATTGTTTGTCAAAATGTCTCCTTAAACATAATTTACCTAGTGGTGCTCTTTGAAGAACAGTGAAGTTTTTTTCTCAAGTAACATCACAGCTTTATTGCTGCTCCCTGAACAAATCACGGAATTATCACAGCTGTATTACAGTGGAAAAGTTGTATTTTTTTAATACTTGGGTTTATTTTTGTGCATTTTAGGAAACTGGCATTCTATTGAATAGAGCATGACTATCAGCTAATTTGCCAGCTGTGGAATATCCCTGAGTCTCTGTAACCACTACAGAATATAACAAGATGCTCTGTTTGTAAGCCTTTAATGAGAACCAGGTATAAGCTTTTCCCCGGCTTCCCGGCTCCACAGCAAAATTTGCCCAAAGCTTTTATTCTCCTTTACATATAAACAGTGTTGCTAATCAATTTCTGGATTAAATTCACTGTCCCTTTCTCGCAGCAAATGCTTTCCTGGTCTGAAAGAGCAGAGCAACCACCCCAAGGTAGAGACAAGAGAGAGCCTCTTAAAAACCTCCAAAACCCTTCCTCCACTGATTCTTTACTGGATGTGTGCAATTCTTCACTGTGATGGTTTTATACAAACTGCAAATATAACATGAAATAGATTGCCTCTGTGTACAATACAGGCAAATACTATTAATTAATGCTAGATTTTACAGAGAATAAAATAAGAAGGCACACCCGTTTCAGCACAAAGGGAACATTCTTCTGGGTTTCATTTCTGGAATTAAAACAAGGCATAAAGTATTCTCTCCAGTCTTTAGCCTTTAATTTTTGGACAATGTGCTTAAGCACAACCAATTGAACTATATTATAAGGCAGAAAAATCAATACTGTCCTCTAGTTGGATTATCAAAAACAGGGATTTGTTTATCAAAACAAAAAAGCCAGCACGTATCTTCAGGAAATACAAACCCATACTCAAACATTATGTTGCAAAGGCAATGTCTTTCGTACCTAACCTCTTAAAATTTCACCAACCAATTACCCTTATCAGTGGTTGAAATTGTAACAACAAAAAGCAATGCATAAACAAGAAATAGTTTCGCCCATATCCACTGATAAAAGAAAAAAATAGCCACCAACAGAGGTCAGAGGACTTGGAAACCAAAAATCAATGAACCAGCAAGTGTGACAGCAAAAACTGGCCCTCTAAATGACAAAGTGGAGTGATTCCAGAGGCCAGTCAAGCATCAGCTTGGATGATTTTATTTCTTTACTGGCCCTGTATCCTCTCCCTATACCAAATTCTGTACAGAAGGATGAGTGAGGAACAGACCAATAGCTCTGAAAACACCTATTTTAATCTTCAAACGTTTAACTTGTTAAATCTTTTTCTTAGGAAGAAATAGATGCCCCCAGAAATAGCCCAGGCAGCCTCTGAGCTGAGGAGGAGATGACTACTTGAGGTTGCAGACCTCAATGGGAGGATCCTTTCTGCTTAAGCAGCCACAGCATTTACAGGAGGAAACAGAACTCACACCTGGTGAAAATGTTTACACCTGTACAAGCAAGAACTGCTGTGGAGAACTGTGTCCTCTCTAACCTAATAAAGACCCACCAAACTTCCAGAGAGGCCTTGACAATGCTCAGCACATACCAAAACTAGTTACTTTAAAAAGAAAAAAAGCAAAATCTCACTCTGTCACAGAAAGCAAACATTTAATTAAATATGAGCTCTGCCTTATGTTCTGTCTCTTGCAGCTTTTGTTCTGTCTCTTCTTACATTTTACTAAATCTTCATTGTTATTTTGGAACCCCTAATCACCTTTTATGCCTCAAAACCACAAATCTCTGAAAATACTTAACATTACCCAGTAGGAATAGTCATACAATTTTGGCCTGGTCCTTTGTGAAACTCTTGGAAACCTCTAGCATACTATGATTGCTTAAACTTCCAAGCTTTATTCTTCTCTTTTTGTGCGTGCTTAACTCCTGTTAATGCCAATGAGAATTATGTGCATACAACAATGAAAGATTAAACTCCTTCATTGTCTAAGGGGTGTCTATCAGCCCTGCGCTGCTTCAGTGAAAAAAAAACCCTCAAGGATATTGCAAATACTATGGGGAATGAATCTCATTACACACTACTAATAGCATTTGTGGCAGTGTTTGGTGCTTAGATCAGCCATAGGTGACCACCTGGTGCCTGGTAACTAGAAAGCTGCTTCCACAACACATGCACAGACCAGGCTCTTCTTGGGAGGCTAATCTGTAAGCTGCTATGGCTCCAGTCTCCTCACACTTTCTCTCCCACTGAGAAGAACATGTGTTTTTACTTTCAGTTTGAATACTTTTAAGTGAAGGACAGAGCTTTGTGAAAAAAAAAGTGGGGTTTTTTTAAAGAATCATGGGTTCAAATACAAAGATTTTTAGTTATGAATTAATATATTATGATGCTTTCCAGGGCAAACTTCATGTAGGCTTGTCTTCTTTTGTCTTCTTGAGTTACCAAATGATCACATGATCAGCTTCACCTAGTTCTTTCCAAAAATAAAATTGCTGCAGGGCTGATTTTAAGTACTTTTCAGGAGAACTATCAGTGAAAATAAAGACATCTGTAAAAGAGAAACTAGGATACTGAAAAACATACAAGATGTTGTTTTATTGGCCAGCAATTGTCTTGTCAGTAAGTATTACAGAAGATAAGGATTAAATTTACAAAGGTATTTTTAACTAGGTTTTCTTAGTGTATACCAATTAAATCAGCATGCTTTAAAACAGCCAGTGACCTAGCACACAAATGAGTTTTACTGCAGATTTGAACAGAAAGGACACAGTCACTAAGCAACTGTTTGCAAGCATCAACTGAATAATTAAAGCTGGTTTCATCATACAGATGACACATCATGCTGTGAAAAAAAATTACCTCTGGCAACTCCCGTTTCTGTATCTGAAACCTAGAAAACTTGGGGTTAAAGCACAAAGAATGGTGATCACCAACCTTTTAAACAAATTTCAGATTTCTAATTACATCTGGCAGTTGATACCAAGTAGCCTCCAGCAAAGGACTGCCAAGATGACACATTTCTAAGTGTCAAAACTGAAATCTTTAAATGTGTTGGGAGAGTATTTTTAATAGAGCTGATAATAGGCAAACAGCAATGAGGACTGCAATTAAAATACAGTTCTTTCATTTTGTGTGTTTTAAAAGATGTATTGTATCCATATTCCACCCGGGGATTTCATAAGGACACTGACAATTTATTTAAGTGGTATCCCCTGAGCAGCACAGAGTGGATACTGGAGATAAAAAGGTTCTATTTAAATCAGAGGATTTAGAACAGATTTTGGGCTCTCTCCCCAGCAAGCTTCAGACTTTGCCTTTGCCTCTGTGCACAGACTGCACCTGAAAAGGTGCTCTTGGGATTCTGAACTCTGAAGGCTCTCACCTGTAGCCCCAAGGGCTATACTGCTGAAATTATCCTAATAATGTATCTCCCCTGATTAAAAAAAAAAATGGGGAACACAAGAACCAGAAAAAAGAACAGGTCTTGGGAGTTTCTTAAAGGACAAAATCCAGGTAACACTGAAAAAATGCCCAGCTCTCACGCAGTTGAGAATGAGAGAATGTGGTATTTGGTAGATAAATGGTAGTTTTGTGGAAAAATTTAAAGTATAAATTATCGTTATCAATAACTAATATCTACATTATGATTTATCTAAGTCTCAAAAATTCCTGCAGGCATTCCCCTCGAAAATTCTGTAGAATTTAAAGTGGCGAAAGTGGGAATTTTCTAGCATTTGGCAAGACTCCATAATGACATTAAGAGGACTTAATAGTGTGGCCTTGGATAGACATGCACAAAAGGAGGTCCATTTCAACATACTTTGAAGGAGACCTCTAGAAAAAGCAAGAGAAAAACATCTTCCTGACTCAGACATGATAATATACCATTGTGTACTTTCCAAGAACAGATGAATACACGACAAATAAAGGAAGTCAAATCTAAAAGTAGCATTAGGGCAGTCAAGCACTGTACAAATTCAGAATGCATGTGCCTCAAGTTCTATCTGTCTTACAGTGAAGAGTATGCACTAGGTCTGCAGATGTGGCAGGGCACAAGGAAACATCACCTTTGCTCAAAGGGTGAGATTTCACTGTGTTATCTGAGTATTCTACATTGCCTGCCTTTCTTAACCTAATGGCCATTTCTGGAGATCTCTTCTTCAAAGAGTACAGTCACTGCACAGGTTTTTGTTCAGGTTTTGTTTTATCCTCAGCTGATACATAAAATCACTGGCATTCAGTTTCTAGCTCACACTCTGCCACAGGATGTGCTCCATATCCCACTCCCCTCACTTGTGTGCAGTCCTACCCAGGCTGATGAAAACCTCACCCAACCCAGATAATCTGTACCTTCCTCATTTGCAAAAGAACTGGCACTGAAACAGCTGATTTTTAAACACCCAGAAAATGTAAATCCCCAGTGATTATAAAAAGAGCCATAGGTTACAGTGGCTGTCCCCACATGAGCCTAGCCAGGTGGCTAAATCCCATATGCTGCTACTCAGTTTTTAATAGTCACTGGGCAAAATTTCATTCATTTTTTATCAATGCTAAAGTTAAAACTGAATATGACTGCTGGTAGGCATGGGGTAGGAGATGGTATATTTCCATAAAGAGGTTTATATATTCTCTGCACATAGCTAAGAAAGATAAAATGAAAAAAACCAGATATATATTTATCCTTTTACTAGGACTGCAGTGCTGGAAACATTCAGTGCTCATCCTAAAGCTGCTTGTATACGCCTGGTTAAGAGGACAGAACCAGAAGAAGAACCATTTACTTCATCTGCATGTCATGGGGATTTTAGAAACACACTAAGATCACCCTTGATGACAGCAGGTACCACCCAGACAAGAGAGGTCATTGGTACTCTCAGGATAGTTTACATTGGGAATCTACAGGGAGGTTGCACCCCAGTTTTGGGACCCATCCTCTGTGACAATCAGCAGATTTGCTGAGGTGAATTTACTTCCCCATTGCTTCCAGGAAAAACCTGTTGGGCCAGACCCATGCTTTCCAGTGCTTTAGGAAATCACTAAAAGGGTATGAATAAATCAGATTTAGATTTCAAAACAATGTCTCTGACCCCCTCCTAGCATCCCTTAATTCACACTTTGAGGGTCTCAGCAAGACTGCTGGATTTCCAATAGATCTTCTTTGGCCTCTTTTCTCCAAATAATGTGAGAGACTGCCTGTGCTGTTTTTAATTTAGGTGACAATGAAGCAGGGAATATAGTCTAATCAAATTCTAAGCAAAAATATTGTCTGGTATGAATATTAGACCCTGACACTAATATTTGATTTGTTCATCAATAAAACCCTCATTATGATATTTACAGCTGAGGGAAATGTTCGTCTTTTATATGCCAAAGAATAAAAAAAATAATATGAAAGAATATCCAGAAAACTGGCATACTTATTTGCAGACTGTCCTTGGACTGTTTGTTATAAAACAAAACCACGTGTTCTTTGGCATAGCTCTCATTGTTTATAGATTTAATCTATTTGCTGTTCATGACTAGTAGATCTTGATCTGCAACTTCAAACAAATCCCTGTTGTTCACCGAGGTGAAAGCATGGGGACTTACACTTTATATCATCAAGACTCAGTATGTTTGCTCTGATTTCAAAATAGTTATAGAACATCCCATGCAACTCTCCTTTGAATTCTATTAATTGCTTTCATTTACTCAGGAATACTGAGAATTCAATTGGCATTACAATATTTCATTTAATGCAAGAAACTCTCAGAAACAGCTTATAATATTCAACCGAGTCAGATGAGAGTTCTTAAAGCATTAAGGGCTCATTTATATCTTCAGAGCCTACGTCAGTTTTCAAGTCACATGAATTGTATATGCACACCAAGTGCATAGGAAGGATATATTCATGAGCAAAAAATCAGTTAGTAGGTCTGACCTTAAGTTCTAATTACACTGATGGAGTTCTCTTTTCCCTCATTTGACTTCTGTGTATTAACATTCCTATGCATTAACATACCTATGAGATGGTGCTTCACTCATTTTCTCTGAATGTTGATCTATGCCAACATTAATATGCTCACATTTTTCCTACCCATGTCAAGTATCTGGGTACTAACTACTCCTGTATTATCAGACTTACTGTATATGCCATTCTTCATCCATATGCATACTTACAGTTACTACAGTGCCCTTCTTTCTGTTACTTTCATCTCCAAGAAAAACATTCATTTCTTATCTCACCATCAGGTAATATATTAAACAACAGGTTAATTTAAATTTAAATTACGGATTGCAGTATATCTCCACAGTTTGTGTGGCAGTAAATTCTAAACCCTTCTGAAACACGAAAGATTTTAATTCTGGCTCTGAGCAACTTAATTCCAGTGTTTGAATCTTTCCTGTTCATAAACCCAAGATGTGAACACTGGCCACACAAATTGCACCACTGAAGTAGAGTCTGATGGCTTGCAAGGATCTGTCTTCACTTGGCCAAATCCACTGCTGGATACATGCAGCTCCCGGTGGCTTGGAAAGAAACAGGAAAGCAGTAAGAAACCAGATCTCCTGGGCAGGTTTGGCTCTCTGACCTTTTGATGAGGATGAGTTGTCCTGTCCCACAATTCCCCATGGAATTTTATCTCCTTTGCACCACCAGCATCACAAAATGTTGACTACATTTGTGCTGATTAATTACAAAACTGCCCTCATTTCTTCACTCATTCCTTTCTCTTCTTGATCCTTGCCTCCTTTCTGTCTAAATCGTAATTTTCACAGGCAAGAACTCACATGAGAGGTTAAGTGAACTGACACAGACATGCAATATAAACAAGTAACACAAAAGCAGCACAAGCTGCCCATGAGCCCAGCATGCATTAGGTGTGTTGAGGCTAAGGAGACATCCAGGACATTCTCTACCAGTCAGTCATTCTCTGTCAGCCCCCCAGCAGAGGGGACACGGGCAGTATCAGCACGTCTGGCCACAGCTGTCGCTACTACTTATGGCCAGGATAAGTGCTCATGCCTCAGCTGTGGAGACCTTCCTCCTTTTCCCCCACTCTGGAATACACTAAGGGAAAAGAGACCTTTGTGAATGTGAATTAAATGTCCCTGATAAAGCCAGTCTTATGCTTTTTTTGGTAAAAGCTTTTAAATGGAATTAATTTTTTACATCATTTCAAATTGGAAATTGTGGGGGCAACAGAAAAGAGGTAAGATTTTACATGTTTGCTTGCATCTGAAAAATCCTGCACATAAAGCGAAACAAGACATTTTATCAAATGTGAATTCTATTGAAAGGGCATTTTCAATTAAAATATGTTTAGCTAAAACCTTTGAGCAGCTTCGCAATCTTTATTTTCTATAACAAAGATCAAAATTATACTTTTAGTTTCCTTCAAGTGTGCCTTCCAGCTCACTCCCTGAGTTCTTGGGAGCACTTGCTTGCTTTATTCCTGACAAAACCCCTCCAGGCCACAAGGACAGGGGGCTAGTCCCAGTATGTGCCACATTTACATTTGGAGTGAGTGTCTCACAGCTGCAGCTGCTGGCCTATCATTTTGTCATTATTTGCATTTCAAACAGAATCAATGGAAGAAATGAACTACAAAACAAACTGAAAAAACTAACTACAGGGAAAACGAATGCCTTTTTTATTCTGAATCAGCTACTGAAAGACTGAAAACTTGGTAAGACTGCACAGTCCCTAATACTGAGTACCACATTAGGTGAGACCAACAGTACTTATCTGTCAAAAACTGTAATTTAAAAACTTCTGCAGCTGGTGGTAACCTAGTTTTTAATAGGTAATCACCTATGTGATTAAAGCCTAGCTTAAATACTTTAAAATATGATTCCAAAAATAGTATAATAGAAAAGAAATTGAGGCTAACTAACCCTTCCCATTTTCTTCCCCCAGTATCTTACGCTGCTCTATGTTTCACATGCTACAAAAGTCTGCATTTCCTGCCTGGAAGTTTGATTTGCAGTTCCCAGACTAATACCTATCTCCGCCCTATTGCCATATCCTTTAGATGATTTCTCACTTGCATCAATCCACAACCTGAAAACTTGCTTAGGAGGCTAGTGTCAGATATAACAGAGAAACTGCAGGCAGCTATAAATCCAGGTTCTGCAGGGAAATGGAAAAGGCAGGAAAGTCAGAGAGAATACCCCATAACAGTCTCAAGTGTCTAAAATTTAATCCTGTTCATGCTCCCCTACTTCCAAGCAGCACTGTCATCCATGCCCTCCTGTAACTCCAGATTATATATATCATGTCTAAATACTAAAGAACATTTCTGACAAAAAGCCCCAAGTCACAACTATTCCCTGGTGAGCAGGGCAGTGAGGAAGCACTGGGATTTGGGATTTCAATTGGCCACACTGATCCTGTGGGTATGACATCAGGCCTCTAAAGCTGATGGCCAGGACACTAACAGCAAGAGTACTTTGTTTCTTAATGGACCTCTGAGTCCTTCAGCACACCCTTAGTACAAATAATTCTGCATTAGTCCTTCCCTTGACTCCTTCCCTTTTCTCCCCCTCTTCAGACCTGACATAGTGCTAGATAAATAATCTATGCAGAAAGTGGCAGTACCAAGGTTAATATTTTATCTTCCAGTCCTCGATAGCGAAAGTTCAAAGGATTGGTAGATCCTGCAGGGACTCATCTCATCTCTCTATAGGTGTCTTACAAAGATGGCTGGATGCATATGGAAGTGTGGTGACTCACTAAGACACAAAATCAAGGTTCTGTCCACAGAGCATCTCTTGACATCTTGCAGAATAGTTTGTGTGCCACAAATTAATTCCTATCCATAAGCAATTTGTTTTCTGCCTACTTAAAATCTCCCTGGCTAATATGTTTGCTAGTTTTTGTTATAATTTTCTGGGTGCTGTGTAAAAAGTTGTCAAGCTTCACTTCAAATAAGGCAATGTCTGTTTCCTGTTTACATTTCTGTTTGTAATGTTGTTTAATGAGTGTTTAGGTAATACTTGCATTTTGTAACTTCCTATGCAACTGGATCTTTGTTCCAGTTATAGCTACTGTACATGATTTGCAATAAAAATAACAGAAGTACTACAGAAGATGAGATTAGAGAATCATAGAAGGATGTAAGATTATAGAATCATAGAATGGTTTGGGTTGGAAGGGACATCTACAAGTTCTCTGGGCAACCTGTTCCACTCTCACAGCAAAGCACTTCCTGCCTATTTAATCTAAACCTACTCTCTCCTAGTTTGAATCCATTCCCCATTGTCTTGTGCTCTTGCATTCCCCATCCTCTTGTGAAAAGTCCCACCCCATCTTTCTTGCAGGTACTGGAAGGCCTCAATTAGGTCATCCCAAAGCCTTTTCTTTTCCAGGCTGAACAAACCCAATTCTCTCAACCCTTCCTCAAAAGAGAGGTGTTCTATCCCTCTGGTCATCTTGATGACCTCATCTGGACTTGTTTCCAAGAGGCTTTTTCAATAAAAATTGCCAAGAAATGCCCTTCTGGTACTGAGGACCTCAGAGCTGGATGCAACACTCCACATGGAATCTCACCAGAGTGGAATAGAGGGGCAGAATCTCCTCCTTCAATATTTACACAGAAATAATTTAACTGTGTACATTTCTCATGCACCATGTATAACATGCTGGAAACCAAAGAAACATCCTAAGTTGAAAAATAAAGGTAGATCCAACTTAGGCCTTTAGACAACAGACATTTTCTTCACTGACTTCAGTGAAGTGGACAAACTCACTGGATTAATTAAAAACAACAGTCTAGAAAATGTGTCTTACAAGATAAAAAGACAAGATTTTTCACACTGCCAAAAGTATTTTAACTTGCTCATTAGCAAGCCCAAAGAAACTTGACAGATTTTAAACAAATTAGTATGTTCACTGTGCACCACAATATGAATTTTCTTTTTACGTTAAGAATAAGTTAATTGTGATTTGATTCTTGGTCTAATATTGTGAATTCAGACATAAATTATTCATCCTCTCCCATATACTTTTATATCCCTTTGCAAGTTACACAGAAATTGCCCACATGGCACAGATTCCATCTCATGTAAATTGGCAAAGCAACAGTAGGTTCATACCCCATGTTTAGCCTGCACTTAGCAAGAGGCCCAAAAATTCTGCTTGAGAATGTCTTTATCAACTAAACAGCCCCTGTGAACTAAGTTCTACAACCTATGTGTACAGTGGTCATCCAAGCATAAACTCTGGTTATACTGTCAGATGGATGAAGTATCTTTGGGTTGTTGGGTACAGTTGAAAGAAAAATCAGTATTTCAGTAGAATGCTTAAAGCCAAATTAAATTAAAGGCCTAGGTCTAATTCTACTAATTTAGGTCCAGGCACCTGTTGATGTGTATGTCCTTTTTAACCATCTCATTCAAGCTCTTCTCAACAAAATCAGATTAAGAAGACAAACTGGAAGACAGAAGGAAAGTGTAAAAAACTGCACACTTAAAAATGCTATTTTTTACATCTCTGTAAAAAAAACCCTAAATACAAAAATAAAAGCAAGCATTTACATCTTTGCAGGACAGGATTGAGCCAAATTTCTATGACCATGGAATGAGCAACCTGAGTAAGAAGTTCAGAAGTAGACCCAACCATGTAGCAGTAGAACTGTACTAAAGTTATAGGTATAATTTTTATAATAAAGTAATTATAAAAATTTCAGAAGACAATCTCTTGATTTCATACCTATTCATCCCAAGTACTAGCATTTTATTGTGTCTTAGGTTAATGTTGAAAATGCATTTTAAGGAAAAATGTTTGGGAAGGTGCTAATTATTTTAAAACACTACCTTTAAACTCTCATAGCTTATTTCTCTAAGTGTATGTGCAAATCAGAACCCAGATTTGCACCCTTCTTTGCTCCACAAACACTACCTTTGAGTTTGTGCTCTTCTGCTGTTGAAGACAAATCCAATCATATCAGATACTTATCCAGTGACAACTTAAGGACAAGTGAAAGATGAAAAGGAAAGTTATTTTGCTTCCCTCTCTTACCTCCTAGCATGTCTGATTTTATTCATGCCTGTCTTTTGTGATCTCCTTTTGTACCACACAGAGCTTATCAACTGACACAAAAATAAATGTGTAACAAATACTTTACAAGACTAGACAAAGGGATTTGCTAAATATAAAGAAGCTGCCTGGTCAGACTTCTACTCTTATCCCTAAGGGTGAATACTGTTGCTTCTGACATCTCTCAAGTTTTTGCAATACCGTCTCAAGTGCTACTGGCAACCAATGATTGTCTGGTTCTCAGACACCTTGAGGGTCAATAGAGGAAAAAAAGGCAACAAGTCCTACAGATTACCTTAAAATCAACTTGTGAAACTGGAATGTTGTAATGGATGACTATAAACACTTCAGGAGGGATAGGCAGGGAAGGAGAGGCTTTTGGGTAACCCTGCAAGTTAGGAAGTGTTTTGATTATCTTGGGCTTAATGATGGTCACAATAGGGTTCCATGTTTATGGGTAAGAATCAGGGGGAAAGCCAACACAGCAGATATCCTGGTGAGAGTCTGTTATAGACCCCCAGCCAGGATTAAGAAGCAGATGAACTATTCTATAACCAGCTAGGAGAATCACTGACCCTTGTTCTTGTGGGGAACATCCAATTAATGGATATCTGCTGGAAATGCAACACAACAGAGAGGAAACAGCCTAGGAGGTTCCTGGAGGGTGTGGAAGATAATGTCCTGGAGCAGCTGGTGAGGGAGCCAACCAAGGAATGTGCCCCAAGGAATGTGCTTGTCTAACTTGATCTCCTTCTGTGACTAAGTGTCCCACTTAGTGGATGAGGGAAAGGCCATGGATGTCGTCTACCTGGACTTCAGCAAATCTTCTGACACCATTTCCCACAGAATTCTTCTGGAGAAACTGTCTGCTTGTGGCTTGGATGGGTGCACCGTTCGCTGGGTAAAGAACCAGTTGTACGGCCAGGCCCGAAGAGTGGCGGTGCATGGAGTTAGATCCAGTTGGTGGCTGGTCACCAGTGCTATTCCCAGGGCTCAGTCCTGTTTCATATCTTTATAACTGATCTAGACAAGGGGACTGAGTACACCCTCAGTCAGTTAGCGGATGACACCAGGCTGGATGGGAGTTTTGCTCCACTGGAGGCTGTGAAAGCTCTACAAAGACATCTGGACAGTCTGGATTGATGTGCTGAGGCCAGTTCAACAAGACAAATTGCCAGGTAATCCTTTTCAGTCACAACAACTCCAGGAAGCACTACAGGCTGGGGCAGAATGGCAGGAAAAGGACCTGGGGGTGCTGGTGACAGCAGGTGAACATGAGCCAGCAGTGCCCAGGTGGCCAAGAAGGCCAATGGCACCCTGGCCTGTGCCAGCAATAGTGTGGCCAGCAGGAGCAGGGCAGGGATTGTCCCCTGTACTCAGCACAGGTGAGGCCACACCTCACATCCTGTGTTCAGTTCTGGCCCCTTCACAGTAAGAAAGACATTGAGGTGCTGGAGCAGCTCCAGAGAAGGTCAACAGAGCTGGCGAAGGGTTTGGAGCTCAAATGTGATGAGAAGTAGCTGAGTTTCTTACATTGTTATCTCATGTTCACTCAGTATCATATTTCCGCATGATTCTTCTACAAAAATCCTGGCGACCTTGTATAACAATTCATTAAATAGTTTAAGTAAGGCTTGCATGCGGGCCTATCATGAGCTGCCATCTCTGCTTTCTGTGTGGAGCAGGAACAAGTATAAGACAACATCTGGACCCATGGCAACAAACATGAAGTGGTCTAGCAAAGGAAATCAACCGAATGGATAAAAACATAATATAATTTCCTAACAAAAAATTTGTTTTCTTTATTTCCTCCTGGGATCTGGCTATATTTCTAATCAGAATCCATCTGACATTCTAAGATCATTTGTAGTGTACCTGTCAAAGCTAGGTCATAACCATATCATGGGAATGGCCCAAGAGTTCAGACACAAGACATTTTCAGGGTTTTTATTTGTCAGCTTGTTCTGAGTGCTTTATCATTTGACTACAGTAATTTGCTTCCCTTAGGAAAAAGGTATGGGAAGTTAAAAGTCTATAGTACCATTTTGAAATGCAAAATTAAAGTTCACAAAAACACTGGTTTTCAGCTACATTTCTAGTGCACAAATTGTTTTTGTTTCTTCAATAAATACAACAAAAAATGAAGTCTCATTTAAAATTACCCCTCCCAGTTTTCCTGTGAATCATCTAGTTCTGACCTTCACAGTAATCCAGTGGTCTTTACGACAATTATGTATTTCCTATGTTGATGGGCTTAGAGTCTAACTAGATGGGAAACCCTCAAAAGATGTGGAGTAACATAAAAAACAAATGAGCAAGTCCATATGTTGGTCATAATAGGGAGCAAGTCCAAGCAAGTGTGACAAAGGGAACAAGGGTTTCCAAAACCCTCAAACATACACCAGGGGCTCTCTGACTCCCTGACCCACGCATCCAGAACAAGGGCACACCTGGAAGCTCCATGAGGGAAGTCAGCTCTTGTCTATGCCTTCATCTCAGCACTGCTGTGGTCCACACAACCATATGGGCCACATAACCAGTGTGGCAGCAGCAGAATTACCTTTAGATAGAATGGCTTGCAGCAGCACTGACTAGTTGTACTTGATAATATATGGGCTATACAAGTTCCTCTGATATTAATGAAAATTTTCTCAGCTTTCTTCCTACAGAAACTCAGAAGGGAAATCTGTTAATATAAGGCACAAAGACGTAGCTTCCCATCTCCTATGCTTCATTAAACAGGAAGAAAATTGAAAACTAAAATAATTTTTCACAAGGGTCTTGTGTCAACTTTGACCCCTATATCATTTATGCAAATTATACATACATGTACAAACTGCTAACTGGTTCAAGCAGACTAAGCTTTCCTGTGCACATATGGTCTCCCACTTGGGGATTGATTCCATATTTGTGCATTTTGTTACTTTGTTGACAAATGCAGATATCTTTGTAATTAAACAGACTATTTAATGTTCTGAAGTATGTGATCATGTCAAGATTTGCTGCAATTTATTCCCAGTTATCAGGTACATACTGTAGAAGGCAGCTGTTACCAAAGGAATGAGATAACAAAAAAAACCCCAAACCCAACTACAAAGAAACACAATAATGTTGAACCTCTCTCCATCCTCATCTATTTCATTTGCTGATGACTTATCTGAACAGGTTGTCTGAGTAGTGAAGAGCCACTCATCTGGTAAAATTAAAGGTTTAAGCTTTGCAAGAATTCTCCTTTAGTACTGATTAACCTCAAATTAATGTTTGAAGATGACATGTAACATGAAGTATATAATGCACTTTTTTCTTTTCAAGGGAACACAAAAGCTATTTCCAAGTCTGAATTTCAGCATAGACTATTAATAAGAATTATCTCCAGGGGAAAAAATATATTACTTTGGAGGTAGCAAGATTTCCTTTGGGCTGATGTAAGAAAATAATGGGCTTTTTGAAAGTCTAGATTGAAATTTTTTACTGGCTTAAAAAAAAAAAGTAAAATTAAGGCAATACTAGTTACACTGCACTTTATATAACCAATAAAACATTTTTGCTAGTAATGAATAAAGCTCATTCAGTAAGCCTTTGAGTAACACAAGGGAAAAGAAAGTCTCCTCTAGTCTCACACATCACCTGCTTCTCCTCCTCTCAGTCAGCATTAGAGCCATTCTCTTCTAGGGCTGGCTGCAGGGTGGATGGATGCACCAAATCCAGCACTTTGGGATCATCTTGTTTCAAAAGCCATCTCAAAACAAAGTTGCACAAGAAACAAATCCAACCCTTTTTTGCAACATCCAGAGTGATCCTGGAGCTCTTTTCTTGCAGCCTTACCTTGATGATTTTCAATCAGAAAATGCAGAATAGTAGTCGGCAAACTTGGCTCTGAATTTAATGCCTGTGTCTGCTTTGGCTTCTGTGTTCTGTACTTACAACTGGGAGAGCAAGAAAGCATCTGACAGCTGTGAAAACCAAGGGGGTCTCTGGCCATCTCATTCAATGCTTGAGGCTGTCACAAGGTATGAGCAGGTCCCGTAAGAGGTCTGAGCAGACCACAGCTCCAGCCCCATGGATTGGTGCCTGGGTGCATTTTGATGGAAAGAGCAAACTAACGGGCAGAAAATGAAGGAAAAAATGAAAAAAAAAGCCTCCCTTCCTCTTCAGGGCTTCTTCCAGCAGGAGCCACAAAACCTGGACATAATTAAACCTTAAGGAACTGAAGGACATTCTTTCAGCCCATGCAGAAGTGAGTGATATGTCAGTAAATTTCTGCCATTTTAGTCCTTTATAGCCGGCGGGGACATCCAGACATGGCACAGAAGGTGAGTAAAAGCCATCTAGTCTGTCTGTTTACCACTGATCTCCCCCTTGATATATTCCTCAGTCTCTGTCGCTCCTCCCCTGAGAACTGCTGCCACCAACACATCACTGCTACTCTGCCTGAGAGGATGGTGTCTGCAGCCTGAGAGGCTGTGCTAGAGCTGATCTATGCATTATCTGGCAGACAACGCTCTCACAGGCAATTCCATTAGCAATATCCATCTCAATGGCAAAGTACATCTTTTACGTGTCTGGTTTCCGACCACACAGGTCTAAGTGTTATTCTGGGTCCCTTTTTGTGACATTGGAAATCACTGACACAGTGCAAGTTGTGTTTATTGCCCTCTTTCTTTCAAGCTGCTGGATTGACAGAAGTTTTCCTTTAAAAAATGTCCTCTATGCTTTGGTGGTAAGGGCACTGCTGTGGCTGGACTAAGAGAACTAATAATAATGAGTTTACCACATAAGGCCCACAAAAAAATAAAATTAAATTTATCTTTGAAATGTGAAGCTGCATTTCAAAAATATTAATATTTCAAAATTAGGTTAAGAATATTGGGAAAGGACCTTTGTAAGTTATTTGAACTCTGCACTTAACTTCACATTATTATTGTTGTTTAAATGAAAAAAGTAATCCAGTGAAAATTAAATGAGCAATTTTCATGTGAAGGCCTCTGGGCATTATTAAGATTCACAGCACAAAGTGTCATGCTGCTTCATGATAAATTGATCTGAGAAAGGTACTAAATATCTACTGCCTTTATAACTTTAAAACATTTTGCATTACCAGTTTCTGAAACAGACTGACAACCAATTTTTTTCCTTAAATGCACAGCCACAGGTTACATGCTCCAGCATCTTCCAGTGGCAGCATCCATCCTCCTATACTTTGGCAGGCAAAATAACCCTGATTAAATTAATTAGTGTCTTCAGCTACTGTTGAGCTCATTAGCAACCCTCTAACATTGTATGTTCTGAAGATATATGCTTAAGTGCAGTAAATGTAGGTATTGGTTTATTAGCAAGTATGATCAACATGGGTTATCAAAAACATTTTTCATGCATAACAAATAGAGCAAAGTGCTACAACAACAAAAGTAATATCTAAGATCTACAGCAGGTTCATCTACATGATGTAATAATTTGTTAACATAATTAGAAGCAGATTTATAATTATTTTCCACCTTCTTTAGTCTAAAGGAGATGAGGGATACTGTCCTGCTTTCTGCAGAAAGTTTGTGCCCTGGCTGGCATAATGTCAGGTGAAATTAAGACTGTGCAATGAAGAAAGTGTTCTTTCAGATGTGATAGACTCCCTGTAAAAATCTTGCTGATTGTACACAGGCTGTGTGATTAGGGGCACTTGTGAACTGCACTTCATCACAATGACAAAGTGTTGGCACTGGTGAGACATGTAACCCTCCCAGTATTAAATGAACATAATTCAAGTACTCCTTTAGAATCACCATAATCATTTGGAAAAAAAAAAAAAAAACCACAGGGGCATGTTTAAGGAACACGGTAACAAAACATAGTTGCACTTTTCCCCCCAAAGATTAAAACAAGGCAGTACTTATTTTCTCCTTCTTGGGCAATAGAAATTTCATTACTTTTAATATTTTCTCTTGAAGAAAGAAATGTAAATGTTGCCATTAGATTTCCACTGGAAGCTTCTGTTCTTGCGTATTATAGGCAGAGTTGCAGTATTTTCACTTTTTCCATATGAACCATGATACATTTTAAGTTTGGCACACTTAATTTTCAAAGGGAATTACACTAAAAGGAGAACTCTTACCAGATGTTAATGAATGGACCTATGATTGATAATAGTTCTAAGTTGTAGAGGTGCACAAGTAGGTGCAAAGAATATTTGTGCACAAGAGGTGCACAAATATTTTTTCTTAGCTTAAGACCGAAGTACTTACCTATGGAGAAGAGAAATAAACAATGGAAGGGTTGACACTGCCTTCATTGGGATCGAGTGCAAATTTCTGACTGATTTCCAAAAGGGAAAATTTCACACACAGGACTTGCTACAAATTCAGTTTATATTTGAAGGCTCCAGCAAAGGAAAGAGAGATTCATGTATTCTGTACTAGTCAAATCAGATGTATCTGCCAGTTTGAGAATACTTTTTAACTTTCTGATTATGATCTTTACTGTATTTTTTGGAAATGGCTACACTTACACCAAGTTACATTACTGTGTAGTTCATAATTCATTAACTGGAAAAATGCAAATTTTAAAATAGAAATATTTCTACTATACATTATTACAAACATACATTAAATAAAGCCATATGTAAGGAAAATGCACAAAACTTTAAGTCTTTCACTTTGACATTTTCTGCTAAAAAGTTTTGATTATGGCTTCTGTTTCAAGACCTTTGTGGATGTTCATAAATGAGCAGAATTTGCATATTGTTCTAACATGTTCCCAAAAGGGAAAACTGCTTCCCTTGTAGAAAACACTAAAATTAATTTGAGAAGAAAAATAATGAAAAGAGAATGAACACTGCCCTGGTCTTGCAAGCTCTCCTCATCTGGCATTTATTGTATGGCCTCTCTGTAAACCTGGCCACTCACATAAGTGTTTTGAATACTAGACTATGTCACACTCACCTTTCACATAAAATTTGGATAATCAGAATAAATTTAATGAAATTATGTAGAAATGTCTTCCCAGCACAGTGCTTATAAATTACTCTACAGCTACATATATTTACATTTGGACTTGATAATTTTTAGCCAATGCCTTGACCCATTTGACATCCTCCCACTATGCTCCACAGAGCTGCAAGGAAAGGGCAGCAGTACCCAAACCCAACTCCCTCTATCCAACCTAAGTATCAGATAAGAATAGCAAAGCAGAGGAATGCAGATGAAACTAGAGAGAACACATGGTCAGTCAGTGTTAACCCTTTCTAATATTCCACTTCCCACCAGAGAGGATTTAATTGTTTCTTAAATGGCTCTAGGGCCTCTGAATGAGCAAACGTGTCCAACAGAGCAGACATTTCTTTGAAAAAAAATCTCTGTCATAAATATTGATCTATCATAACCATAGATCACTCTGGAGTCACAGCAATCTCTCCTTGCCTAATTAAACTGTGCTAATATGAAAATGCAGGCCAGGCCCATAAGGCACAACAGATCTGAGGGAGTGTGGAAATGCCTGGAAGTTGCAAGGTCTGGGCAGAGAGACAGAAAGGCACAGGAACTGTGCCTGCATGCTAATGAACTCCACTAGATCGTAATCCATACAGATGCAATTTAAATTCTCTTCCACATCCTCAGCCTCAAATTCTCCTAATTAACCCACAGCCATGAGATAAGCAGCTATGCAGAGAGGGGGATGGCTCAACAGAGGTGACAAAAGGCAAAAGACTACTCCTTGCCACTTCTCTTGCCCCAGGACTTGAAGGCTGTGTCAATCATTAAGCCAAACTCAGAGGGGTAATCAAAATGTCATTTACTGGATTTCCCCACGACATTTTAAATTTTACCTTATAAACATTCCTGGATTTAGAGCTGGCAAAAATGTTTTAGCAATCACAAAACACACACTTCCACAACCACGTGGCAGCGCTTAAAAGCATTTCACTCCCACTTGACAAGGAGCTTTGTTAAAGATGGCAGGCAGTATTTCACCAGCTTGGCTTACAGTTTTTGTAGAGACACTCAGCTTCCTACAGAGGTTTAAGTCTAATAGAAGTCAATTTATTTCCAGCTCCAGCACCATGCAGACTGGCAGGGATACCATAGAAGAGAACTGCTATACTTTATTTCAAGTGGTGTCACAGCAACCCAGCAGTGTTGCTTGTTACTACATGTAGAAACCTGTTACAAACCATAGTTCCCACAGCCATTTCCCTCAAACTCTCTATAGATGGGATCTACAAACTGCAGTTCTTCAACAGCAGTCCAATGCTGTCTTAACACCTAACAGGGTAGATCCAGAGTGACCTGTCTGTTTTTAGTAAAATTCCTCGTAATTTACACTAATTTAAAAGCAGAATTTGTCAAAGTATTTTTTAGTAATCACAGTAAGACAAACTGCTGTCTATGGTTTTGGGCATTTTCTGGTTTTTTTTGTTGTTGTTGTTGTTGTTGTTGTTGTTGTTTGGGTTGTGGTTTTTTTTTAATGAGTGGTAACAAAGAGTGGCTTTCAGTAAGCATTGAGAGCCCTGCTACTCCACCGCAATTAAATGAGATGAAAAAGTATTTGATTGTCCATTTACCAGTATTTGCATATATGAAAAGATTTTGCCCATGCAAATGTATGCAGGTGTTGTTCAATAAAAAGATTCTCATGTGTTCTTTTTTTAATACAACTCAGAAATCTGAAGGAGTTACACAATTTCACAAATGGCTAATCTCAGCTTCCCATCTCTATTACCGTTATTTTCAAATCAATTTGAGTGATCCCTTTAGTGTTTACATTTAACATCTGGCTAGTATCTTACTAGCCTACTTGAAGAGAACTGGTGTCACATTTTGAATTTTAATGAAGACCACACTGCATAAATCGCTGACA
>VXBC01008350.1:7683-30814 GCA_013399945.1 Ploceus nigricollis | reverse complement strand
GGAGGATTCTTTTTGATAGATTTCTCAGACGAAAATAAAGTGCAAACAGTACAGTATTATATTTGAGAACCGTTCATTGGTAAAGGAGCGTTCCTACCAAAGGGGATAGAAACGCGAACAGAGAGGGAAAAAGAGAGACGGAGAGAGAAACAGAAGACAGGGACAGTGTTACCGTAAGAACCCCAGCGCCCTGTCAGCATCAGAACGGCAAATGGTGTTGCGTGTTGCAAGCCACAGCGAGCTGCGTGGCTCTAGTGGCGGCTCGGCGCGGCTTCCAAAGCGGCAGCGTGCCTCCGGTGTCGGCTGCAAGCCGCAGTGAGCCTTGCGCAGCGCTTGTGAATGGCTGGGTGCAAGCGGCGGCTACAGGCTGGTCGCCACGGGTTGGTATTGCGGCGGGTGTGGTCGCAGCTCGGTGCAAGCGGAAGCAGCCGCTGCTGCGTCCAGGAAACACAGCGGGGGCGGCTGGCTGCGGCGGTGCCCGCTCCGCTGGGGATGCAGCGGACCACGAGGTCGTCGTGGCGATGAGCTGGTTCATGGAAATGGTGAAGCAGGGCAAAGCAGGTGCAGACAGGGAAGCAGGACCACCAGGATGAAAAACCGAGGCGGGGAGGGGGCCAAACCGACCCTACAGGCGAGCCCCCGCTTCCTCCAAGAAACCCAAAGAATAATGGCTTTCGTTGTGTCGCAGTTAACTGCTTTTATCCGCTAAAGCTCGTCCCATAGCCCAGTTTCCTGGGCATTCTTCCCAGCCATCCGGGCATTTGTCCCACCGGCGAGTGTGGGGGAGGGGGATGTCTCTCACAGCCCGATCGTGGAAGCGTCCTCTGCCCTGACTGGCTGCCAGGCAAAGCCTTCCGGGGGACAGGGCTGCCGGCACGTGTACAGCCCTTATCGGAATCTTCTATTTAATGTGTAACATATGTTGAGGCATAAATAAAAATCAGATTAGTCCCTCTCACTCGGTATCACAGAGGTAAATGTCTTAGGAGAGGCACAGAGGAGATCATGTTCTCTAGGTCATAGCCTGCAATGGAGCTCAGAGCAGAGTCAGAGACTATAGAGTTCAGAGTTCTCTTGAGAGTCCCCTGCCACTTACCTGCCTCTCTAACCTCCCACCATTGATAATATCATCATTATTTTGATGATTGCCAAGTCATTTTATAAAAAGACCAGTTTTCACGAAATTGAAAGAGGAGAGTAAACTGATGGGGTTTATTGGTGTGTTTTGAGGTTGTTCTTTAGCTTTTTGACACAGAATGGCTTTGTCCTGACTTAAGCATGTCTTTTGAGGTTTGTGCATTTTTTCTGTTTCTTCCTAGCTGGTGTTTTTTTCTCTTTTCTCACTGTGCTGGGATCACCCATCTTTGCTTTAGGCTTGCACTTCAAAAGCTTGCCATACCTCCTCCCAATGACGTTAATGGCTCTTTGGTTCTGGGAATGGGTCACTTCGTAGTAAGGAATTCACATTTATATATTTTCATATTTTCAGATTTACATCTCACAAAAGAGTCATGATACATTTTTGCCTTCTAGACCCTTGTCCTACCAGTTGGCTTCACCTGCTCTTCCCTAGCAACTTGTGTTGTTGGCAGACCACTGCTCCTTGATTTAATGTGTGCTGAAATGTTTAAGTCTTCCCCTCTAACAAGTTTGTTCTTCTCTCAAGGGTGGGTACTGACATGTGATTTCTCTGCCTTTGAAATTATTTTTTCTTGCCTTATAGGACGGATAAGTTCACCTCCCATGCCCCTGCATGATTTAGTACATTTTTAAATGGACTGTGAGGCTAGCACATACCTTCTCTGGCACATGCCTCCTCTTGGCATGCATAGAGCAGCTTCCAGCCTGAGCTCTCCAGCTTGAGAGAGCTGTTGTTTCTGTGCCATGCTCTTGGGTCAAGCCTGTCTGTTCAAGAGAGGATTCTTCTCTTCTGTAAGTTGTGCAGAATTGTTATCACAATTTTTTGGTTCAAGGGGAAGAAGCTGGCACTGGCATTTGGATTGACTCTGTCTTTCTCCCATCTTGGGAGCGTCCTCAATTTCTTCTTCACCCAGCAGTTTGAGACAAAGTTTGGAATGCAGTGGACTCTCTAGGGAGGTGAATTTCTTTAGTGTTTTCTAGACCCAGGCCAGCTTGTTTTGTCCAATGATTAAAAGAACCTGAAAGAGGTAGTGAGGTAAGCAGGAAGTGGCACATGATCTTCCAGTTTTTCCTGGAAGAACAGTTGCTTTCTGTGTGCAATGAATGATGTTTTCTGCACTGATGCCAGAAAACCTGCTCTAACTCTCTAGTGTCAGCCTGATAGTTTTGTTTTCTTGACATATTTTAACATCTGCAGTCACAGATAGTCAGTACTTAATATAGGAGTACTCCCATGGAACAGAAACTTCAGAGTGAAAGACACAGGAATGAAATGTGTTTGTTACTCTGTACTTTGGCCAGCAGAACCTGCTGATTCTGCAGCAGTGTCTGTCCTGGTCCCAGCAGAAGATGCCCTGCATGTGGCTGAAACCACACATTTAAATTACTGTGAGAAGAAGAACCTGAATTGCACATTTCTTAGTGTGAATCTGTTCTAGGGCTTGTATCTTTAGAAGATTTGAGCTTCTCTCCTCTTTTTGGTGCAGTGAGATGAGATCTGTCTCAGGTGGAAGGAAAGGGTTAAACAGCACATGAGTTGTCTGCTGGAATGGTGAGGTTAGGGAGACTTGCTTCAGTGATTAGAGAAAAGTGTTATTTACAAAACAAGGCAGTATGAGCCATCACCCACTGAAAAGAGATTAATCTATTGCAGAAGTTGAAACTGATTAGTGTCCTCTGCTTCCAGCTCTCAGAGAGAAAGCGGTGGTGGGCATGGGGTGTCACATCCTGTCTGACATTTAGTTTTGTGCTCAGGCAGCATTTGCAAGTACAGCACAGTGACTTCTGTAGCCCATTAAGGGGTCAATACATCATTCAAAGTGTACATTAATCTCAGAAGCTGTTTTGACTCTTTGGAAAACAAAATGTGTATAGAACTCCTTCTGAGAAGGATGTCTGCAGCAGATGACCACTGTAAAACTTGCTTTGGTGTAGGCAGTATAACCAGACTCACTACTCTGGAGCTGCCTGTGCTCACAGACCAGACTGCTGGGGTAACTGCAACAGGTCACACTAATGAAGAGGTACAGCCTGGCTTCCTGTACAGCCGTGATACGCCTCCCCTGCTCTGGGGACCAGGGAAGCTTCCCAAGGCTTTTATCTTGGGTTTCCCTTTGCTTTTATCTTGGGTTTATTGCACAGTTCCTGCTGCAGGTCAGGAGCATTCTAGCCACAGGCCAGTTGAGCTCTGCCTGAGAGACTCAGGTGGCTTTAGCCTCACTGGCCTGCAGCCATGGGAGCTCAGTGGGCAGAGCTCAGGGATTGTGACAGGATGGTGCAAGGTGAAGGGTCCTACTCTGTTTTGAGAGAATCCAGGCTTAGGAGTCATGGAGAATTCAGCATTTTACATGCAGTGGGTTTTGTCATTCAGTGCTCCCCACTCCCAGGAATTTCTAACATTTCTTGTTTTTCCCAGGGAGCATGCTCTGTGTCCTGGGGTTTGTTTCAGCCCTCACAGTCAGTGTACTTGATAAAGTGGGTAGCTGGGCTTGGATGGTGTTATCCACCAAGAATCTAAAAAAGTGGCACGTTTTTTTTCCATCGCTATCCTGGAAATCCCAGGTGCAGGAGCACTGCCACCGGAGCATAGGGAAGGCTGCAGCAACAGGAACCAGTCCTGGCCAGGAGAGGGCATTCGCACCCCTCGGCTGCAGAGCAGTGCTAAGGAGATCGCATCTGTGAGCCACCAGCCAAGAGTTCACTGCCTAGAGCCTTCCAGAGAGCTCAGGTGGTACTCAGAATGGCAGTAGCTTTCTGAGCCAGTTACTTTCTGACTGTGGGTGGCTCAGAGGAGCATTCTGTGCACAAAACTAGCTTGTAGCCTCCCTCTGAACTGCTTCCTGGCTCACAGGATCCAGGATAGGAAATAGCTAATCTGCGCAGTACTGGTCTCTTGCCAGCCCTTATCTTCAATTCCTCCTTGCATTCTGTCTAGGAACAAGCATTACAAGCAACTTCGGTCTGCAATTTTTAGGCACCTTGATCTATTAGACGGCTTCCTTCTCATGACAGTATTCTCAACTGGTTTCTGTAGTTGTGTTGTGACTCCTGTTTATACTGTACCTTTCTGCTGTTTTTCACTTAAGGATGTGCAGTGGGCTCTTAACAGAGCCTGCTCAAAACAGTCTCTTGCAGCCAGAACCTTTATAAAAATAAGAAAGCTGTTTTGTTTTTTTTTTTACTGGATGGTGTTACAGAAGGCATGTTTTAGAGTCAATACATCTCAAATTTCACTTAGAGGTATATGAGCTGCCTTTTATTTCCCTTTTAACTGCCATCACTTCTTAAATCTCTTGTGCCCTTCAGTGGCTTGCAGAAGGTGACACTGGTGTGAAGCTGGGCTATTTTCCTGGAGACTGAGGGCACATCTTTGCAGCAGATTCAGGACTTACAGCACCTTCCCCTTCCCTACTGGCTCCTGGTCCTCACCATCATGTTCTTTTACAACTGCATCATCCCCTTTGTGGCAGACACCAGGTACTGTTCTATGGCTGTGGCCTACTGACTGACATGAACCGACAGAGCCTTGCAGGCCCCAATTTTGGAGGGACTAGGAAATACAGGGGTAATAGGCTTGTTCCTTCCACTCATGGAATGTGGAGAAACATGCCTTTGACACCTAAAGGTTTGAGAGTTCTTTGACCCTTCTTTCCCTTCAAAGATGAGAGAAGCTTCTGAAAGGCTGCAAAAAACCTTAAAGGAAAATGATTCATCCAATATTTAAAGCTTCAAACACTGCCAACAGAGGATCAGAAGGATTTGGGAGAAGGGGAAGAAATACTCCATTTAAAAACCAGCCCATAGACATTTCACCTTTGTGATAGACCAGCAAAGTGGGTGTCTCCTGAGCTGGGTGGGGTGTCAACGTCACAGGCCTGGGGCAGCTCTGCCCTGCAGCTGCTGCACTCTGCTGTGTCTGGAATATAACTGGGCTTGCTCAGCCTGAGTTTGTACAAGAGGAAGCCTTTGTATCTGGTGAAAGCTTCAGACTTCCTTTTAATGCCTGCCTTTCCATAAAGAAAGCAGCAACCTGGCTATCTAAATTGAGACTCCTACTTCTGTCCTGGGGCTGTGCCACAGACTTGTTTTGCTGCTTTGTTGTCCTTTGTGGACGATGTAGCAGCTTCTGTCACATTAAGAGGATGAACTTTTTGTATTAGGTAAGGCCTGCAGTAAAATAAATAAAATTATTTTGGTAGTATTTCATTAGTGATTTGAAAGAGGCCACCGTGAAATCAGGAGGGAAGAAATGTCATCAGCATGACAACTGATGGAAGCAGCCATATAGATAGCCAAATCAAATTTAAGTAGATACAAGATCTTTAAATAAACCTCTGTGAAAGCTGTTAAACTAAATGACTGTAAATTCTATAAAGAATTTGAGGAAGTTTAATGAAATTTCTGCATGTCCCTAACAAAACTGAAAGGCTAGTTTNTTTTTTCTCTGTAACTAGGTCTTCTTAAAGGAATTTCATGCACAATTCCTAGTATTTCTCAAATGCAGATGTTCAATATAAATTTTTCTTGCTGCTAGATTATTTTTAAACCATAGTCCTCCCCCTCAGCATTCACTCCCTTGAACTGATAAGGTGTTTAGCCTCTTAAAAGAGGATGTCAAAACTTCACCCATGTAGTTTGGACACGCAACGGCACACTGCTGCTGTGAGCTGTGCTGATATAGGAAACACATGCTCCACTTCAACCTGCAGTTTCACTCTGCACTTGCAGAAGTGTCTTGAAAGTGTCTGAAAACACCAGCTCCTCTGTGGTGTGCATTAATTAAAAAGAAAGTAAACCACCAAAGGCTTGGCACCACAAACCAGACGGAATCAAGCTTGTTTACAAGTCCTCTCATTCAAACCCTTCCTGTCCATATGGTTGTGCTCAAACTTACTTTCTATCAAAATAACCAGATCAAGAATACTAATTATTTTCTTGGCTTCATTTTATTTTTAGCAAGTTTATCCAGGATAAATATTCTGGTTAAAATCAGCAGGCAGCCGCTTACATTTTTGGGGCAGTATATGACAGCTCCCTCATTCTCTCTGCAGCAGCTGGCATATTAATTGTGAGTACCCAAAACATGAAGCACTCGCTGATAACTTGTTCCTGATTTTTTGAAATGTCTGCTACAGCCCCCTCAAACAGAATTTCACCTGTTGTGGCTGAACAAGGAGTCCTTTATATCCTTGCAAACTGCAAGACGCACCTTAACCTGACTTAAATTACAAGAAGCAACATTCTCCTATTTTTACCTCTGTCCTGTAACTGCATCAACCCATGGCATATGGCTGCGTGTTTTGAGAAGTCTGAGATGGAAACAGAAAGGACTGGGATAAGCTTTGCAAGTAGATGGGAAAGGACAATCTGCATGCAATCAGGCCCTGTTTTGTCCATTCCTTATTTCCATAATTTGCCATTCCTTATTTCCGTAATTATCATGGTATAATGATGTTTTCCCTTCCCCTTTGTTAAAACCTGGGGTTTCGCTTGAGTACCAGACACCTAGTAACACTTCAGTCTCAGTTCAGAGGTACGCAAGAGGTGGAACAGCTGGTCTGCTACACTACCAACAGCCAGGAAATGCCGTGTCACTGCCACTCCTGCCAGCCCACTTTGCGTAGCTCCATGTGCCACTAGGACCCATGGGAAGCAGGGTCCCCTGGAAGAGGCTTTCTGTTCATTCCCTTCACCAGGACTATGTTGGACTGAGAGGTGTCCTTGCTGTTGTGTGTGCCATGCTGACTCTGCCAGTCTTCGCTCTCCTGGCATTCACGTCTGTGCCCCTGCTGGTCTCTACCATCTGGCTGGGGATCACTTTACTCCTTTGCTACTGTGAGTTCTCAACTGTAGCTGGGTGTATTGTGGCTACACTCCTACATCTGGATGCCGTATTACTGCTGCCCTGGTTGCCTGCTGAGCAGGTTTCACAGCCACAGTTTGAAGTCACTGGCTCTGCAAGCCTGACATCTTTGCTTAATAAACAAATAACCCTGAAGAATCAACATGGAGCAGAAGGCAGAGCACAGAGCAAACAGAGTTTGAACATCCCCATGGATGGAGACTCTGCAGCCACTGGGCCACCTGTTCCAGTGTCTGACCCCTCACAGGAAAAATGTACGTCCCTGTGTTCAGATGGAATTCTGTGTGGTTTCCCTTATGCCCATTGCCTCCTGTCCAGAGCAGAGTCTGGCCCCCCCATCCTTGCTTCCTCCCAGCAGGTACTTTGAGCACACTGGTCAGATCCCAGAAGCTTCTTAAGCAGCCCCAGTCCTCTCTCAGCCCCTCCTCCTCTGACAGATGCTCCAGTCCCTTTATCACCTTTGTGGCCCATCACTGCATTCCCTAAATCACATCTGTCTTGTACTAGGGAGGCCAATACTGCACACAGTGCTCCATGTAAGGCATCATCAGTATTTTAACACAGCTGGCAAATCAGACTCCTGCTAGACTGTGGCTTCAAAATATCCTTAGGCCTCCACTTGCTGCACTACTCTTCAGTACTGAAATCCTGCACTTGCATTTTTTCAGAGGAAAAATCCCATGATGAATTTCCAGCTGTAATTATGAAAAACCACATGCAGCAGGGCTGTAAACTAATGCTGGAGACTTGCGAACAGAAGAAAATATGTGTTCAGAACTGATTTGTGTGCTAATACCCTGGCTTAAAAGCGGTGACTTCAGCCTGGTCTCCTGAAGGAGAGACCAGCTTTCTTAGTTTATGCCATGTGATGCAGCAGCTAAACGCAAAGGGGGTTGGTGCTGTAACAAGTGCCGGGATAACCACTCAGTCCTGTACTTACTCCTTCATGGAAGAAAATCACTCAAAAGCCAGCCACTCCTGTTTGACATCCCACAATCTACCTCCAAATTACTAGAAAAGAAACTTCACTTTTCTGTTTTGAAGAAGAGTTGTGACATACTTTCCTTAAAGTCTGCCAATAGTTAACAAGATTCTCATTGGTGTAGCAACAAAGCCTCACTCCCTGTTCTGCTGGGTGTCACTGGGAAGCATTCCTGTCCCTCTCCTGTGTTCACTGCCTATATGGAGAACTTCTGTTGGCTAGAGAGGGTTTTATAGAAACCATCGAGCAAAGATCCTTGCACTTGCTTATAAAAGCCCTGTCACAGAATCCGAAGATGTGGGGACATCCTGGTGACCTTTGCGTCTCTTGCACAAAGACCATCTTCAAAGTGGGAGGACTCTACTGGAGCCTCTCACAGGCATAATTCTTCTGGTCAGGCTGCTCCTGTCTTTCAGCTCAGATGGATAAAGCTTGAAGCTGACATAGCAGTAGGAAGGGAGGTGAACAGTACCTGCTCATCTCCACTGGGCACACTGATCCCTTACTCTTATCAGCTTTTTTCAGTAATGACCCCCCTGATGACCAGGAAGCCACCTTCACTTTGCCTGTCTTCCCCATTTTTGCTGGACACCTGCAGCTGGGATACCAGAGCTCAGCTCTGAGCTTTCAAAAAGGCAATTGCATGGCCCTCATACATTGATTGAGCTTGTCATGGAAATGAAAGGGTGGCATTCACAGAGGTTAACATGCTGCAAGAAATGAAAGGAAACAATCAGGTTTTTTTTTGTTTAACTTTTGTAGTGTCGCACTGATCATGATTATGGGTAACTGAAACCCCCACTCCTTACACTGTCCCCAGCCTAAGACAACCCAGGCCTTAACATTTAAGCTGCACATATTCTCTGGCAGAACATTCTTCTTGCCAAAGACACAGTGGATTGAGACTCCTAAAATACAGACTGAAGCCTGAAAGTGGACATTAGTTCAGGCAGTTCACACTTGGACTTGTGTTGCCCTTCATGCCCAAGTGCATGCTCCCAGCAGCCAGGAGTTAAACACTGACACAGTAGAGCACACATTTATGTAAGTCTGTGGGACAAGACAGTGGAGAAAAAGCCATCATCTTTATGATCTTCATGAAGAACCTGGCATAATGACAAGTTCCCATTACTTCAACAGGCCCCTGTGCTTCTGACATGCCTGGACACAGAGCGGTCTGTAGTTTTGGCTTAAGTGGCACATAGCACACACCCAAGCAGCAGCAGAGGAGGGGTCATGGAGAAGCCAAAGGCAGCACAGCTACTATTTCAAATATCCATATATGTAGGAGGGAGGAGGAAAGCAGTGGGTAAGACACCACAATTAGAAGGCAGCTGGACCTAGAGAGGCTGATAAGTATAGCAAATTCCTCATTCTTGCTGGCTATGGAGACTTTTTGATCTGTTTGAGGAAGAAGAGGTTGTCCTGCTAGCAATATAAGGAACTTGAAAGAAAGGGAAAGCCAATTCAACATGAGACTGTCTTAATTCCCATAAGCAAGATAAAACTACAAAAATAATCAGGGCTACTAATTTAGCCCAGTAATTTAAATCTGTCTCTTCCTGCTCACCAACTATGTTCAAAGGGAGGAGTGGCGACTGGGCACAGCCTAGGCAGCCAGCTTAGCCTGCTGGGAGGCTTCTAGGCATCAGTTTTTGGCCAGCAATGAATTGTTACCCAGTCCACTTCTTGCACAGCTGATAACCAGTAATGACAGAAACAGCTTACATGTGACCAAATCTCCCCCCAACCAGGATGCTGTGACCCGTCTTTGCTCCTTAAGAAACAATGGAAAATTCCAGCCTCAATGACATTTAATCCATCATCTTTTCCAAAGGGAAGTGATACACAGTTTCAGCAGAGCTTCAAGCTGAAATTCAACAGGAGACACATCAGGGGCTTGGACAAATCGCTGGGTGGCCAGCTCCACCACACAATCACCCAGGTAGCCAAGACACTTGGACATCCATACACCAGTGTGATCATATTGTACATAAGCAACTCTGACAGCTTTCCAGGGAACATACTACAGCAGTTACTCATTTAGTGCTTAAATAATTGTCTCCACACATCACTACTTTATGTATCTTCTCTCACTAGACAAGCCCCAAGAATGTACTTTGGATATTCCAAGTCTGATTAGTCTGTATAAATAATTCAAAAAACTCACAGTAATGTTGTTTAAAACACCAACAAAGAGGACATTAATCTTCCTCACTGAGAGTGCCATGCAGGATGTGATGCAGTGATTCAACAGATGGACAGTATCAAACCATGCTTGCTTAAAAGGTTTTGCACAGTAGCCCGCAGTCTTCACAGGGAAAAACATGCATGATCTGGGTTAACTGGCACACATGAGGATCAGGAGGGATGACACACTGCAGCTGGGCAGTTCACTAGAGCCGTGAGGTCTTGTACAGGACAGACACGGTGACATATTTAGGGACTAAGCAACACATATGCCTAGAACCACACATGACTCATGAAAGCATGCAAGTCCTCCTTTAACCACTTCCTAGGCTAAGCTCGCTATGGACACCATAATTTTCCTTCCCAGACTGAAGCAGCAACTCCAATAACATTCTATCCCAAGTGTTTAGCTACAAACCGGCAGTTTTGGGGAAAGCAATGAGGTAACACACACAGTTGCAAACTGGAGCTATACTGCAGTCTACTGTTGGCTGCAGCTCAAAGGAAAAACAGTACTTCATTACTAATGTGCTATCTATCAAGGACATTGCCACATTCCCACACTATGCAGATCCCACCCAAACTGTACATGTTTCAGAGGAGAGTTCTGAACTGTAAATGGCCAAACACAGAAGTCACTGTAGGAGTGAGGGCTGGCCGAGAGGCTCTGCGAGCATCACAGCCTGGAAGTTCAGGGATGAATGCTGCAGACACACAACATCCTGGCTGAGAGGCCACTGTGTCCAGATCACCCAGAACTGTAATGTCAGTAGCTGGAGTTCCCTCCTCTGTCAGCCAAGGCAGTCTGGTACATGAAGGGTGTTTTATGTACTCACTAGAAACACACAAGTGAGGGTATGACTTCTCCACATAAAGAATATCCCTTGCTCAAGGGGAATTACTATGTTTTTCTACAAATAGCCTTAACTATTTAAAATATTTGAGTATTTAATTCTATTTACAATATTGCTGAAGAACATAGCAGAATGCCAGTGTGGTACAGAACATCATGGAATGTTGCCCACAAAAAGGCATTAAGCTGAGCTCTTGCTACTGTCCGACCCCTCCCCAGGGATAAGAGGTGTCTGTCTCATGTGCAGCCTTGGGCAGGATGTCACAGTGCCTGAGGACAGTCCCATGTACGGAAGGCCTGAAAATATATGTGCAATTTTTCCCATTTCAGACCATACAATTCACCAGTGTTATCTATGGTGAAATAGAGTACTGACCAATTTATAAAAGCAGGCATCTATAGCACACAATGAAGTAACAAAATACTTGTTTATTGGTAACTACATGTTCTGTCATTTGATTTCCAATCCTCTTCTGTCCCAGAGAAATGCTCAGGTCAATCTTACTTGAAGAGCTGAAAACATTGTTTAGATTCCAAAGAAAGAAATGCAAAAAATTTAACATAGTTTGACTAATTTAAGGCCTAGTTAGAAGTTGCTCTTTGAAGGACAGGCACTGAAGCCAATGCACATCAGGTAATAAATAAAAGATGCCAAATGCTTGGTATTGCAGATAGCATCAGCTACACCAGAGCCTGCAATGTAGGAAGCAGCCTCTGGTTGACTTTTCTATATGACAGCTTCCTGTCAAGTTCTGGAACAAGGAACTGAAATGGCTAATGTGTCTGAGACTCAGCTAGAGGCTGGAGAGCACAGACTCAGGAAGAGGTGCTAAGAAATACATATTTGGAACTAACATAAGTTCATTCCAGCATTGCAGTTTGAACTACTGCCTTGTTTTCCTGGGGGGAAAATAGGCAGCTCCAAACCAATCTGAAAGGTACAAAGGCATTTGAATCTCTACTTTCCATGGCTGCTTCTATCCTAGCACTGCCCCATATGTTTCACTATTTGAAAAGGCAACTAAGTCTTAAAGCAGTCACCCACTGCTGCTGACACAAGGGAACTGTGCGGTCTAGGAAGCGTTACAATCACAGAAAGGTTTAGCACCTGGCCCAGCATCCCGTCTCAATGGCAGCAGTTCCCAGTGAATGTGGGCTAGAACAGCTGTGGATATACACAATAAGGCCACTTGTTCTTTGGTGTACCTGAACAATGCCTGTTTTGATACGTCAGATTTAAAAGGTCAGTATTCAATATATTTAACAGTAAGCACCTAGAGTTAACATTCATATATCCAAGCTCTGGATATGATCATAAAATCCATTCAGAGAACAACCCCTCCCCCAAAAACATCTGTGCAAAACACGTACATCTTCCAAACATGATTTATGACAGATTTTAGTAATACAAACCTTCTGTTTGTGCTGGCTTTGATTTTCCAGCTAAGGCAATCTACAGCAAAATCAACTACAGCTCTAGGTTGGGGAGAACTCACATAGTTTTCCCAACAAAAATCTGAGACAAAGGCAAAGGTAAGGCTGCTGAAAGACAGGAGAATTCACTAACAGACTCAGCACAGACAAAACCAACAGGAAATTCACTGTGGTGGAGACAGGAGAACTGTCCTGGTTTCCACAGGGAGCCAAGTGAAAACCTGTGCTGAAGCTAAGCCCTTTCTACAAAGGCTGGGTCAGAGTGACCTGGCTGATACCTCAGCGTACTCTCCGTGGTAAACTTCCAAGTTGCCTCTGTTCAAAGAGTACGATAAAGCTATTGTTTGCACCCACATCTTTACCAGAAAACATACAAGCACTCAACTAGAAGCACCTACATGAAACAGCAAGTTGGACTGCCACATGTGAAGAGCTAGTCACAGTAATCAGCAAATTACTAAAGGCATCCAAAAGACCTGAATACCTAGGCAGGGGAAGATCACAATCTTTACAAAGATATGATTGTTTATGAGTATAAAAGAAACTTTGAGCATATTTTGTCCTTGTATCAGCAATCATGTGCTGCAAGCAAGAAAGGAGAAAAAGAAGCAATGACTGAAGACACTCTTAACCATGGCAGCACTACTTGTTCCAGTGGAACATATTTATATTCACATGACTGCGAGTCAGCTCATGCTGGAAGCTGCATCCCATTGCCTAGGGGAAAGCCCAGCCTACCTGCTGTACTTCAGAATCTTCAAGTGTGACCTTCAGGCTCCTTCCCATTCACAATGTTTGACATGTTGACTGTATGGAAGCCTGATTCCACAAGAGCGTCCTGAGCCACAAGCTAGCTAAGAACCTAACAGTCTGAGGAACTCACCACTAAGTAGCACTGATTTTTTCACAAAATTACACTAATGTCTGGCTCTGCCACCCACCCAGGCAGGCCAGTACTCCCATCTTCCACAAGGCACCCATTCCCTCCCCAGCCCTTCCTCCCCAAATCACCAGGTTATCCTTCCTACATACTCTAACATAACCCTCATCCATCTGCCTAAGAATCTATTCACAAGCAATACTGTATAAACTGACCTCACCGCCACAGACAAGAGTTTCTCCATTAGTGACAGTGACATGATGACCCTAATAGAACGCAATGCTGGACTTCCCCCCTGGTGGATTGAGGACTTTGTTGTGCGAGCGTGGCCTTGGCCCTAGTCGTGGTTCGTGATTGTCTATCTTGGGTTCTGGATCCTTGCATCGCTCTTCTTTGCCCAGAACTTTTTTCTCGCCTCCATCTTCCAGGTGTGGTTTGACATTTTCTGTAGTTACATTAAAGAAAACATATTAGATCATCAGATCACTCACTATTCTGTAGTGCACAAAGTGCCTCATCTTCTGTTGGCTGCATTTTTTCCCACATCTCCCATCCATAGCACATCAAAGTTTCTCATTACCTGTTAATTTTTCCTGAAGAAAACATGTAGTAAGAAAAGAATTTCACTTTTCACAACAATTCCTCCCTTCCTTCAGCAATCTTTCTAATCTTTTGTATCTTTTCTAAGGATATAAAGACCAAGCAATACACCTTCAGAATTATTTTTGGCAGTTGCAGGCAATTAAGATATACAACGTACCAATCAATCATACTGAGCTTGAAAGCAGGGTTCCCATTCGTTCTTTAACAGTCAGCGGAGAAATAATACATTTTGTAAATCAACTGTTAATTATTTACAACTACAGAAGGCCAAAATTAGCCATTTGAAGGAGATGGCAAGAGAGGAAGTGGTAACCTGGTAAGATGTTTTGCCATATACAGATTCCATACATATTTGTAAACACACACACATGGTATCAAGCGAAGTCTAAACACACAGACACAGAGTATCATGACTCACACCTGTGTTCTCCTCAATAAGAGGAAGAGAACCATTTCCCTGAGACAAGCGATTAGATTTCTGACTAAACTTTTCAGTCATATTATCCTAAAAACATGAGACTAAGGCTAGTGTTTAAGCAAAGGCATAAGAAACTTCCTCATAGCTTATCTTCCCAAAGAGAACAAAGAAAAGAATTTCTCTTGCTGACCTTCTAGCTTCTTTGGTACTTCCTCTTCTTTTAAGACAATGTGATCCTGCAAAGAAATCAAAAACTATCTTAGTGTATTATTGTTCTCAAACAGCAAGTCTGTCACAAAATCCTTCTGGAAATTTTTCTTCATTTCTAAGTTTATAGATCACTGATCAAATAAAAGCAGCCCTTCATCCCCTCCACTTCCACAGAACCCCAAAAGCAGGGGCACAAATCTTCCATGTTATGGCAAGGTGCACATCTCAGACAATTCATTGAAACATGGATGAAGAGGCTACATTAGATCATCAAACTGGTAAGCACAGCAGTGGTGGGTTAACTGCCAGACTCAATTTTAGAGGCCTTCTCCAACCTTAAGGATTCATTGATTTTAAGAACAGGAATTACCATTCCCGTCAAGTACCTGCTATCACGCAGGAGAAGTTGATACACACAATTATAGTACAAGCAGCCCTTGAAGACCCTATTTGTATGCAGCAATTCCTCTCTTCAGCAAGTATCCCAACAGTCAGGCAATAATCAAAACATTTTAAGACCATTTCCCCAGCATTCTGAACTGACTGTTGGAAACACACAGCCACACTTCAGAGAAGTGTGTTTTCCCACCAATGAAACTCAACTCGCATGTCTTCTTTCCAGCTCAGTATCTCCCACAATCCCAATGCTCTAATTAATGACATAAGAATTTCCACAAAGGTGTCCTCCATTTAGTCAGGAATTCATGGGAATTAAAGCTACATTTCTAAAAAAGTCACTAAAAAGAAAGAGCGACCATCCCAATAAAGGGGTACAGAGAAGCAAAGCAAAGCCTTCTCCTACACCAACAGCACTACTCCTGTCAAAATCTAGCTCCCAATCTTATTTTTTCCCCTCATCTTTTCATATGGCCCCAGATACTGTTCAGAACATGCATAAAAAGAAAGGGGTCTACCAACACCTTAAATTTAAGGGCAAAAACACAAAGGCAAGAAATTTAAATTGGACTGATCCTTTCTTCCTAAATTTCCAGGAAAAACTAGACTGTTTTCAGCACAATGACAATTTCTGTCCTGGTTCCAGCCAGTACGGGGTTAATTTTTGCAGTAGCCAGGGAGGGCATGGCCAGGACCTGAAGCTTATTCTATACCACACCATGTGCAGGGTGTGGGGTGGGCGGTGGCAGCTGAGCAGTTGGGGCAGTGCTGTGTTCCATGTGGTGAGCCCTCACGTGTGAACTGTTCATCCTTCTTGTACACTCCATTATTAATTTTGTTGCTCTTACTGTTCTTTTTTTATCTCATTGCTATTTCCAGTAAATTGTTCATATCTCAACCCATGATTTTTACCTTTTACCTCCAATTTCCCTCCCCAGCCACAGGGGGAAGGGGGAGGGGAGCATGTGTGGTGCATGTTTTGGAGTGTTTACAGTGGGAACACTAAACTGGGGAATACCATTCCTAAATCACAGCAGTTTCATAGAATGTTAAATTTCCACGCTATTTGACATGCCAAAAATATTATCACCATAATAGCTACTCACTTATTAGTATTTACTTAGAGTAAGGCAGCAGGTGGTAAATCTGCATATAGGGCACTTAAATACAGTAACTGGTAATGTATCCTGCTTTTTCCAAACCCAGACGTGGTCATAACTACAAGCAACTATTACGCATCCCGGCTTTAAGATCAAAACTCAACTGTATAAGCTATGTGTAACAACTGTAACACTATACTAAGAGACGCTTTTGTCTATCTCGTACAAATCAAGTACCTGCTGGGCCTGACACCACTGATCCGAAGTTCACTTTTTCACTGTTGATCATTGTAAGCCTAAGCTGCTGAAGTGCTTTCAAGGTGACTGTAGATACATGTATTTAAGAGAGCTGAAGTGCACAGCCAGGCCTAACAAAGGTTTATGACTGTAGCTCACCAACTTCCCAAGTCTGCATCAAGATCACATCTGCCAAACCGCAGAATAAGGAGAAATATCTCTTCCCTATCCAGTTTAAATACCTCCTGGCTCTGTCAAGAGCTCCAGCTGTACCTCACAAGAAAGATCAAAGGCTTTTTTCTGTTTTTTGGTTTTTTTTTGAATGCACATCCACAGTCTAATTAATAATTATTAATCTAATTAATACTTTTACAACAAACTGCAGAGATCTGATACACCCACTATCAAAGGGACTTTGGGAATAACTGTCTAACTCAAAGTCATTCCATGCATATTCAGTTCTGTTCCTAGGGAGAGCACAGGCACATGACAGAGCACAACAGGACCCTGGAGCTGCTGGCTTCTTGATCTGACAGCAACAGAAGTACAAATACCTTGGGTTTGTTCGGGTGTGCTCGCACAATGCTAGGAGAGACAGGAGACCCAAAGATATCGCTTGTCTTCCCACCAGGTGGATTCAAGCGCGGACGAGGCTGAGCAGAACTAGAGTCCTCAAAAATGCCACTTTCTTTTCCTCCTGCAAGGCAGTTGTTAAGACTTTTTTTCTAGATTAGTTTTATCACACTATATTAAAAAAATTTAAAAAAATATAATTCAAGGACTTCTACAACCCTGCTGCCTAGGGACTTAGTCATATTTGCCTAGTTGAAATCCTTTGCTACAATTCACCTGCAGGTCTCAAATTGAGCTAACTGCTGACAACTCTACAATAGAAGCAGTTTCTTTTCATCATTTCTTAGAACCTTAAGTTGGAAAGAATTAAGACTTGAATAATGTGCTAAAAAGTCTGTGAACATGGAGATCACTGAAATATTCATATATTCAGAAGTCTGAAGAGATTTGTTGTTCAAAGCTACTCAGTATATAAGAATGGAACATAAAAAGACAGATCCCAATGTTCCAGTTTAGGAGCACAAAACCATTCTATGCTATCAGAGCCCAGTCACACAGAAAGAGGGGGCAGCTTTTACCTGGAGGGTTTGTTCTTTTTGGAATGTTCTGAGGTTTTTCTGATGCTCCAAAGATATTGGATGCCATCCGGTGTGGCCTGCTTGAAGAAGACACTTCTTCTGTACTCCCAAAGAGATTACCAGAATCACCCCCTGGGGGCTTCAATACCCTATATCAGAGAATAAGAAACAAGATACAAAAGTTAATTTAAAATTTATAGCATTCAACATATTTGATGCCCCCTTCCCATTCTCTCCTTGTATGTAACTATCCTGATTTTAATTTACTTTAGGTAATTCTGCTATATCCATGAACTATCTATTTTTCAAGAACTGTTTTAATATTCTTAAGTTCAGCACAAATATTGCCAACCTCCTGGTCAGTCAACTTGATCATTAAGGTATCTATGACTACATGGAATGATCCTAACACTGCCACCTACACAAATGGCTACGCTATCTGTGGTGTTCCAGAAACAAGAGAGATTAAGAGAAGCCATACGATGGTTAGGATTTTAAAAATAACATATTAGACAATCAGACTTTCTGCTAAACTGCAAATACCAACTTTGAATCTGTGATACAATTCAAACCCACTGACTTTTAAATAAAGGCATACATTTTGTAACTACTAAAAAATTTGCTAGTCTCAACCATCAGTTATCATAATAGCTGCTGTAGTTTAGAATGGAGAGACAAAATACCAAAAAGCCAATTCTTTAGTGGTCAAGCTGCAAATCCATTAAAACTACAGCTTTGCACCAGAGGATATCAAATGGATCTGCAGAAAAATTGGAGCTTACAGCAGAAATCATGTGACTTCCTGAAAACTTACCACAAGTCATGCTTGTCCTTCAGTAGTAATTCCATAGTTAATGCCTAGGTCTTGTTCAACAGACTACAGGTCTTGCCCCAAAAAGGAACCAAACTACTATTTGGGAGTAGAATCAGTGGAAATTAATTGGAAAATTAACAGAAAAAGCACAGGAAAGAGATTTATACCTAAATATGGCTGGAAAGAAGTTCAGCAGAAAAAAGGGCCTGGGAGTGCTAGCTGACAGTGGCTGAACATGAGCTGGGTGTGCCCAGGTGGGCAAGAAGGCCAATGACATCCTGGCCGGTACCAGGACCAGGACAGTAAACTCTGCTGGGCACTGGTGAGGCACCTCAAATCATGGGGGCAGTTTTGGGCCCCTCATGACAATAAAGACCTTAAGTGGCTGGAGCATATCCATAAAAGAGAATGGAGCTCGGGAAGGGTCTGGAGCACAAGTCTGGTGAGGAGCAGCTGAGGAAGCTGGGGGGGCTCAGCTTAGAGAAAAGGAGGCTCAGGGGGGACCTTCTGGCTCTCCACAATTCCCTGATGGGAGGCTGCAGCCAGGGGGGGTTTGGGTTCTACTCCCAGGGAGCAAGGAACAGGACAAGAGGAAACAGCCTCAAGTTGTGCCAGGAGAGGGCATACTGGACATCAGGAGGAATTTCTTCACAGGAAGGGTTGTTGAACATTGGAATGGGCTGCCCGGGGCAGTGGTAGAGTCAGCATCCCTGGAGGTGTTCACGAAATGACTGAATGTGTCACTTAATGCTCTGGTCTAGTTGACAAGCAATCAAATGTTGAACTCCATGATCTCAGAGGGCTTTTCTAACCTTACTGATTCTGGGATTCTGTATCAAAAATAATTTTTACAGTTACATCTACCAATTACCCACAGTCTTAGCAGCTGAACAAAGGTAGCAGCTCAATTATACTACTTCTAATCTTAACCCTTGATCTGGAACCTAAAGTAACCATTGCTTTTAAACCAAGAGAACAGTTATAAATTGCAGGATCTTGATCCCACCCTACCTGAACACAATTCAAATGTCAGTGAATTATTACAATCCCTCCTCTCCCTAGCCCTACGACAGCAGCATGTCATTACAGCTGAGCTACACCAAGTATAAAATCAGGTACCTCTTGGTGCCAAGATCTACTCCAGTTTAAGATTTAATTTCACAAAAGTAGAGATATTTGGCTGCTCTGTCAGAAAATGAGCCTTGTGTGCATTTCAGATCTTAAGATGCAGAACGCAGTTTTAGGCCTTTTGGGAAGGAGAAAAAAAAGTTCCTCTTTTAGTCTGGGTGTAGTTTATATACACAATACATAAACTCCCTCAGAGGGACTGTCTTTGCTGGCCAATTTCAGTATTTTAATTCTTAGTATGATTGTGGATTTAATAAACGCCTTTAGCTTAAGGAGTAACTAGAATTTCAGCAGACAGGACAACTCCTTGTCCAAAGCACAGGTTAGGTCATACAAAGCTTATTTATTTACAATTTAGTGTCCAACAGACTACAGATCCAACTAGTCTCTGTGCTCTCCACATATTTTAGAAGACTTAAACCCACAATTAAAGCAGACATTGTATAGGTAAATTATGTATTTCAAACATTCACAATGGTCCAGAAATCATGAGGCAGTTTAAGTATTTAAAATGGGGAGACAAAGAAAAGGGAACGCTACAAAAAAGTAGTTTGGGAAGGAGTCTCTGTTAAAGTGGACTCCTCTCACAATTTAAATGATTTTTTACTTTACCTATTCTTTTCAGCTATTTTAAACTGCATTTAGTCTTTCTTGCATTCCAACTACACTAAGTATACCAGCAAAGAGACTGAAAGGAAGTAAAAAGCTGTTTATAGAGCTGGAGTCTCTTACAGCCCAGATTCATTCAATTTACCACACTGTTTACTTAACACATGCCTACAAGCATAGGAGGGAATAATAAAATAACTACATTCAGATTTTTTTTATTTAAGAAAAATAGCCAGTCATAAGAATCAAATTACTTCTCATTCCTGCAATGGGTTTTAAGAGCTATTGTAGAAAGAAATTCTAGAGAAAATCCATTTTAAGATTAAAAGTCTTGATAATTCAGTAAAGAAACTTCATCAAAATAAATCCAACACTGATTAATCTTATACTGTCCTCTTATTTTCAGCTTAGTAGCCACACCATGAAAACCCTACTGTTGAATAAATTAACCAGAGGCATCACTGGTGGTACTTACAAGGTAGAAATCAGCACAAGTACCTTTTCTGCCAGCATCACACAATATAATGTCTTGACTCTACATACACGAAGTGGATTTACCATCTCAACTTCAAGAACTTCGAAATGCTGGGAGCCTTCCAAGCATTACATAAACTTTCAAATGGCAGTGACACCAGGTTAATAAAATTTGAACTAATACAAAGTCAGATAACTAAGTCATTGATAGGAATTACCAAAAATAACCTTGAAGTACAGCAACAAAGTCTGTCAGCTGATGCCAACAAGAGGAGAGGGCTTTGCACTTGCTTCCTCCAACCAAATATGTGGGAGACTACAAAGCTATTTTCTTTCCGTGTAGCCTCTAGAGCACTGCTGGCCTCCCTGTACTACCACATACTCAGTTCTAGAGCAGTGAGACATGCAGGACCCCTACACCAAGTAAGAAAATCAGATTTCACCCGTAAATCCTACCAATGGAAAACAGCACGCTAAACTCAGCAAACCAAGATGAGCTGCTCCAACAGAGTACACAGAAACCTAACATATACTGTATAGTAACTTTAGTTTATACTTTATAGTCATTTTAGTTTACATCAGTATTATGCCAGTTTATACAGAGACATTTTTGTTTCTTGTAGCCAGGATCTTTATTCCTTTGGGAAGGTGTTGCTTTATTCTTTCAAACTGTGAAAAAACAACCCTTTGTCTTCTCCAAAATCTAAATCTGCCTTTCTCTCCCTCCCCTCCAGCATACCAGAAGTTTGTGAACTCCTCTAAAACAGCTAAATCAAGAGCCCTATTCTGCAAGTTTAAAAGCCCCCACTAATTGCTTTTTTCTCTTCTGGCAGATTTGAAGAACTTCAATTAGTTTTTCTGTTGTTTGTTTGTTTGTTTTAATCCCCTACATTCTAAAACACTTCAATTTGAATGCCCTTTCCTCATTAAGCCTTTCAGCCAACCTATGGAAGGCTTATTCATTATTTCAAGACGCCCTCTACATAATTTTTTTTAATCCTGCCTGAAAGTTGAACACTGAAGTTGTACCAGTTTTCAGACTGTTCTAATACAGTATATAAGTGCTGCATTATACATAAGAGACTAGAAGAAAGCAGGTGTTGAGGTTTGGAACTGCAGGCTCTAAAACAAGACCAGAGGTCCTGGGGTGCTCCTGCTGTGGGATCAATAGAGACTCATGGCTCATTAAACAGCTCATTCACATACAAACAGCAAGCTGTGTTATGCAGCCATGCTCTTGATCTGAAAGCTCCAAGATACTCTGCAGTGGCCCCGATGGGAGTAGAGGAACATGAGTATTACATTTCCAACACGGTTACATTTACCATTGTCAGCTCTTTGCAGTAGTTGTGAAACTGCTCATAAGCAGCACAAATCGAGTGTATGTTAATACAATGCACCTTTATAGCGCACAATAGCAGAATGACACAACTCTGTCCTGCTTTGCTTTTAGAAGCTCTTAGATGTGTACTACCATGTTTTATTTTGAAAAAGCAAAACTTGCTTAAAAATACAAAGTATCATTGTTAAAGTTCAATAAAATAAAACTAGGCAGTTAATTCAATTCAGCAAACTAGTTGTTTGCTCTATCACTGTGATCATTTACAGGATCACTAGAAACACATTTCACTGGAAAATTAAGTGAAAGCTTTCACTTAAAATCTTCTTAGCATAATTTATTTCTAACAGTAATACCCCTGTACTATGAAGTTCTCAAAATGTAAACACTTGTTTATAATTTCCTAGGCAAGATTTTCACACTAGGAAGACTTTTTTTCCCCACTTCCACAGCTGGTGGTGGTTGCTGCAGGGATTTGGAATTAGGCTCATATTTAATCAGAGCAACTTCTACGTACCAAGAACGGCAAAATGATTTGCATTCTCGCTAAACATAGTTTTGTTCAGGGAATGAACAGAATAAGCTGTGTCTTTAGACCAGGTACTTTTGCCCTTGATGGCACAGGCCATGAGTCGATATAATAAACGCCTCAGAGACCACGCTGCAAACCCTCTAAAGGAAGTTACTGCGGTGCTGCCACAGTCTCTGGTACAGAGCTGTGAGTGGCTCCTTCCTGCACCCAGGCACTACAAACACACCCCGACACGGCAACAGGGAGGAAGCTGTAAGGCCACCATTGCTCGCTGTTAACTCACATGTTGCAATGGTCTGCCCGGAAACTCAATTTATGCGTTAAACGTAGTTTCAAAATTACTATGTAAACAGACACTTCTCAGAGACTACACCAAGGACAGAGCATTCTCAAAAGTCTTCTAAAACCATGTCACAGCTTGGAGCGACTGGAATACGGGAAAACTTACAGCGTTCTTAGACAATTTCGAAACCCTTCCTCCTTCCCCCACGCGACAGCCTCGCAGATGGATTAATCACTGCACTCACGCCCTGAAGTATTCAGGGTAACTGCCCTCCTCCAAACAAAGCAATATACTTCAACTTCGTAGGGCGAAAACAACCCGACATCTGCTTCTGCAGGCGTTTGTGCACAAGAGAGTAGTTGGGGCCCCTCGCTCCCCGTGAGTAGAAACACGGCGGGAGAAGGTGCTCCCCAGCGCTGGGCCCTTCTCCCCGCGCCGGAGTCCCTGCAGGGGCTCTGGAGTCAGGCCGGGCGCGGCAACCGTGGGTGCCCCGCC